>JAVQKC010198045.1:0-11351 GCA_036025475.1 Philypnodon macrostomus | reverse complement strand
CACACTTACTTTGGCAGAGAGCAATGAAACTTGGTACAGTGATTCTCCACAGTGTACCCAACATAAAATATTATTATGACCCTGCCCTACAACAAACAGGAAGTCGGCCATTTTGGATTCAAATTGGGAACGCAGGTATATTTGACAGCCTCTAACATGCACATACTTTGCCCAATTAGGCTCAAACTGAAACACCTACCCCTGGCCATGAACACATCTGACCAATAGGATGGCAGTTACCTCTATAGTGCCCCCCATCGACTGAAAGAAGAATGTTGGTTTTAGGGAAATTTACTAAATTTGGCAAAAAACATCCTTCATAAACATCAAAACAGTCAAATAGACCCTTCTCATGTTTGTCATGGTTTGGGGGCAGGGACTCTTAATTGTTTGTTAACAATATAATACCCTTAGAAATCACACAATATCTGATTAAGGTGCCATAGCAGTTGTGGCAGACGTATGGGGGTGTTTTGCTGATATACACCTTGTGTATGGCTAGTTATAGACTTCAATATGAAGTTACCTTATGAGTGTAGCCCTCACATTGATAGGTATTCCAAATGCATTAATAGGATGTTTAGAATACATGATCATAGAACAATACTGGTACATTTTTATTCCATCACTGATGAAGGTAAGATGCATGCATGTGTTCATCCTGTAAGCTTATCCAATTAACAATAACAACAGTAATCAATGTCTCTTAATATCCATTTTATATTGTTTATTTTGAAGCTAAATTGACTTACTGTCTGATAAAATGCAATTTTGGCATTGAGCAATTATGTGCTAAGGATATGCGCCAAAAAAAGCTCTGTAAAAACTACTATATACTCCATCATTGTAAACACCAATTAGATCACATACATGTATGAAATATTGACAAAATTCCCTACATTCAAACATGTGCATTGATTTCCCTGTGCACCTCTTACAGTGCACACAAATCCAGTATTGAGTGAACAAATTGCATCTAAATAGAAACTCAATTGGCAGAAAATAACATCAGTAGTCTATTTGATAACGCTCACTTTTTAATCATAACTCATGCATCTTTACCACCTACCGCCCGCTTGACCGTTCTTAATTGAAATGTCAGATTTACATTGTATCCTCCCAGCGCTGGTCTCCTTCTCCCTCGTTTATTATAATCATACATGGGGCTAATACGCGGGATAATTGTGGAGTCTGTTTACGGCCGTGGTGAAGCTCAGTTCAGGGCTGGCAATTAATTAAATGCTTTTGTTTTTTTTTGTTTTTTTTTAAAGAGGTGCACAGTAAGGCGTTAATATCGCTGTTAACAGCCCTTTACAGACGGGAAAAGGCTAAAGATGGCTTCGGCAGCGGGGGTAAACATTGTGCCGGTTTGATTAAAAGAGCTGGATGTAAAGTGTATAGATAAAAGTGGTTGTGGTAAAAGTGCATATGAATTGCAAATAGGAGAAAATGCACTTGAATTCATAAACTGACAGCTCTGAGTGGAGGTAAAGTGATAAAGGACTTTATCAGATGCTGTGAAGTCATTTATGTTCTTTGGAAATGTATCATTTAGTTGCATTTTGTATTTATTTATTTATTTATTATTATTATGCTCAATCACTGGTGGTACTCTGGCTCTCTAGTCATACTCAGAGTTCTTTTCCAGTTTAGTTTAGACCTGGTTTAGATCTGGTACAGTCCTGGTTTAGGCCTGTGCTAGTTCTTGTACTTTCAAAGACACTGCATTGATGGTTTTGTTTTCCTAAAAAAGGCACACACTCTGATAAATAAGGCATATATTCAACCATGAAGACCTCTCCTGATGCCCAGAACTATCTCACTCTCCTGCAGCAGAACCATCCCACACTCCTTTATCACCACCTTAGCAACAGCCCTATCGCACATTCATCCATCACTACCTCTACAACAGAACCATCTGAAATTCCATTTATCACCACTTCTGCAACAGAACCATCTCACTTCCCTTTATCACCGCCTCAACAGCACAACCATCATACGCTCTTCCAGCACCACCTCAGCTCAGCACCCACATCATCTTAGTGCCATCCAGTGCCAATAGGAGTTTAATTTACAATTTTTGAATTTAAAAATGGTCTTTTCAATCTATATCACAGGTTACTGTTCACATTAGTTCCCAGTTCATAATACAGTTTTGCTCATTGGTAAAGTATGTTCTTTACTGGAGAGGCTTAGAGAAGGCGGGCCCAGACGTAAAAATCCCCATCAGTCATTTCTTGATATATTTACTCTTCAAATCATTAGCTAATGCTGTTTATTCAGGAGCAGAGACACACATCACCATCTCCCTGCACAAACATACTCAACACTCTCGACAAGTCTCCGCTGTCTCATATTTCTTGGAAACAAAACAAAGAATTTATATATGTGTGGACTAAACACTTAAACTGAATTTCAATTTTATATTCCTGTTATAGGAGTTGCAGCTGACTGAAGCCCTATACCTTTGAGCCTTATGGGCAGGGTGAACGCTGCAGTGACCAGTTAGTGACACTTACTGACTAGTTTATTTATTTATTTCAATTCAGCTGCCCATTCTCCTAACATATCCATGTGCTTGGATAGTGGTAAGAAGAGAGATACCCCGCTGTAACAGGGGAAGGACGTGCAGGCTCCTCATTGCATGGCTGTAGTAAGCTTGTTTACTGTCTCCAGATCAAACTCTCAGACGAGTTATCAGTTGCGATCAGCCAGTCTCAAGTATTTATTCTTCTGTCCGACTCCACGTTCACCTGCCATGACCTTTCATATTATTCCCCTATTTCTGTAAACTATCACCCACATCTCCTTCCATTCAGCTCGTAATATAAATTTGTGCAGCGTTTCATTGCACCAGAGACGTCGATGGGAGGGCCGCTCTTTGATTTCTCGTCTCTTCACACCAGGCTGCCTGTCACCTTCCCTTTTTGCTTTAACAAAAAAACCCCAAAAAACAGCACAGGACAGGAGTTTGGCAACTTTTAACAGAGAGAAAGACAGAAAAAGACACAAAATAAATAAGGAGAGGGAAGATGAGGAGCGTGTGGCGGATCAAAGACACCTGGGAAGCCGAGATACAATTTAAGTCAGCGCTCACAAATGATGTACAGAGCCAACGTGAGCCGGCAGCGGAAAAACAAACCGCTATCAGGAATTAAAGCCGCACCGAGCCTTTCAACAACTTCCTTTCAGTTGCCGAACGGAAACACAAAAGAGGACAGGAATGCTTTGAATGATGGAGTTTGAGAGCGGCCAGATTAGTCCAGGTTTGACGGCTACACTTCTGTCCAATTCAGTGCAGCAGAGTCCGAGTAAAAACCTAGCAGTGGTTAGTGTCTGCTTCATGTGATTGTATACAGGTTGGAGCCTGCCATTGTGTTCTATGTTGACCATGTGATATGTCCAAGATCACCTTTTTAATGCAACATAATGCTTCCTTTGCAGTCTCTCTGGCACAGAAGCTCAGCTTTGACACGCATGTCAAGACAGGGAGTCGTAGTTTATAGGTTTCGAAAAGATAACAGTTTTTTTTATTTTGCTTTTGAGTTTCTGTGTGATGCGAATGTACTGTAGCGCTCTGGTGTAAAGGAAAACACGCTGAAGTATTTCTTGGCTCTTGATTTGTCACGCTTTACACAGGCTACTGTAGGCCATAGCCAATGCCAAAAGAACAGAGAAAAGTTTTCTTGGGCGAGTGCCTCTCACTAGCAAAACTTACAGTAACAGTAGAAGAAGAACGCTCTCAGTTAACAGCCAATCACAGTGAACAATCCATTGTCATAGCGACCAAAGTAACACACACTAGTAATTTAACCCGAGGCACGTTAACATTGAAGTTTCTAACTGTACTGATAGAACAGGCTTGTCTTAACAGGAATAACATTGGGGTCGTTACAGTACTCATCAGAGTAAAAGAATAATAAAAATATGTACTTGCAGTATCTGGTAAACCACAACACCAATATTTTGAATTTAGACGGCATTATCATGTTTACAACTGTAGATGCAACATGGTACAGTACCTTTAAGACTTCAAGACGTCAGGAACCAGTGCCTTTAGCCCACTATGACTGACTGCGCCCTTTAAACAATGCATCCAATAACTCAATTCAAACCACAAGTAAGGTTGCCACCTCTTCTTCACAAGTATTACTGTCCAGACTCAGCATTAGTCCACATTTAACACAATTAACGTTGGACAAACAGCGCCCCTAATCAACCTGTCCTGGCCTTTCCCATTTGCCACAGTCAAAATGAATTCACCCCTGTTCAAAAAAATGTAAATCTAATTGGAGACAGGCTCTAGTGTAGTTCATATCTCCGCCAATGGATTTATGGAGCAGCTGTGAGACACTGGCTGGCCTTTATAATTGCTTTTCTTGAGGAGGTGACAGTCGCGAGCAAACAGTGGAAGCGGTAACATATTTTGATCATTAAAAACGCCAGCTCCGGCACTATTTGGCGTCTAGCCTGACAGATGCTAATTGAAACTGGCCAATTACGTCGGGAGGAAAGACGGCAATTTGTAAAAGCAGACACTGGCTGATTTAAAGGGGCGCTTCAGCTGCTCTCACACAAGTTTTAATGAATATTCACTTCTCATATTGTCATTGTGCTGCAGCCTGGCAAAGATAAACTCAGGGTTACCAAAGACAAAGTACTCACTATGATAACTTGAAGACAGAATCAAAGTATGCTTTAGAGATGTGGATGAGATCACATTCAATTTACATTTAAGTAACTTGAAGTATGGTTGTTTTACAGTTGATTATTCCAACTTCAGCTGGGGGAAAAAATACTTCCTGGTAAAGCAGATTCTGCAATATCTGGAAAATTGTTCACGCCTCCACTGATTGGTCTGGACTTTTAAACTTTTCAGTGTGTTTTTAGAGTTGAAAGGATAGCGTTTGCCGATAGTTTCATCATTTGAACCTCAAGAAAAACGATGCAAGAAAAAGACTTCCTTTTAGCAGACGGTTTCCTCCTATAGGTGTCTCAGACAAGCACGGCTGACATTAGTTTGCCTATCTTCACCTTATTGAAAAGTTTTCATTCATCAACAAAATCAATGGCTGGGATAATAAAAGGCCTTCTTATAAAAGTACTCACTTCAGTGTTAAAAGTCACCACTGGGTTGCCTGACCTGAGCTGACCAGAGAACTCACAGTAAGACCGGGAGGACCTGCAGACTCCATTAACAGATCTTTTCGAATGTAGTTTTACCCTCCTCTTCATCCATCATGCTCATTCTCGGAGTCTCCCGTCACACTTTTACATACACTCTTTTATTTCCCTTTCACTGACTCAGCTACTATTTCTCTCCTAAACCATCCCTTTTCAGACAATTTTCTCCTCTTCCTTTTGTCAGAGCTCAAAGTGAAGCCTTGGACACATGACTCATTACCCGTGCTGTAGGTTTTCTCGCTGCCGACCGAATTGCGTCTTTGTTCCTATAAATCTAATAAAGAGGCTGATTGCTTTTGCTAATCACGCCGTGTCTTCCTGCTGCTGCTTATTGCTGCCATTAATTTGGGAGATAACTGGCCCGCTGCAGAAGCACAGAGCGCAGATAACAGGCTGAACTCGAGCGGGGACTTCCTCCTCTGTGGATGTATAGAGGGGAGATATTTCCCCTGGTGCAATAATGGGATGACGTTTATTCTTTGGCCTTGGGCGTTACATCCGACTGAGTGCATTCACTGCCACATCTTCAGACTTCAAAGGCCTGCATCTACTATTGTGGTCTGGTCAGTGTAGCTTTCAGGAGTTTTGAGACTTTTGAGAAAAAAAAACATATTGATTAACTTCTTTCCATCTGCGAAATCGTCCAGGAATGAAATGATTCTTTCACCTTCCTCTGCTTATTCCTGTTTGGGTCGTGCTGAATAAAGCCAGTTCCAGCCACTATGGTTATTAGGCTGGGTACATCATGGACAATGGGCAGTTAGTTGGAGGGCTGACACAGACTGACAAACAACCCTTCACTGTCACATTGATTCACTACAAGCAATCTAGAACAATCAATCAATTCTTCTAACACATTGTAGAAGGTTGAAGTCACGGTATCATGGGAAGGACATGGACTCCACAAAATGTCGGCAAAATAAATAACATTAATACAATACTTCTTGCACTTTAGACACGTATTAGGCTTAATTGATAGTGAATATGTTACCAAGCTTTTTGTGCAAACTCGGAACAGACATATTCAAAGTCAGCCCCAGAGATGTGGGTAAACCCAGCCGGCCCCAAAAGCAGCACAGTGGGAGCAGAGTCTTACCTTTGTGAAGCGTTGGACACAGTTGAATCCAGCCTAATTACTGCTCTTCTGTCAAACCTGAGCGACCCATTCAGCGGTGGGACGTCCTGCTACATCTCCATAAAAAGTACGCCAGCTCTACCTTCGTCTACAGCTGACTAATTAGCTCTGGGGCTTTTATTCTGAAACGTATCGCCACCAGTTTGTGACAGTTTAGACTTGTACCTGTGTTTTTAATGAGAGGCTTTGGTTGGCTCCTTTTTCTACTTGCTACATAGCTTCTGATTTTGTCTTTCTTTATTAGACATTACATTTTTGTCTTTCTTCACCATATACACCATTTAGAGTATTTATCTTTTTTTTTTGGGGGGGGGGGGGTAAGTTTACTAATAGACAGTGGCTGTATCTTGCAATGGCAAAGACATAATACCAGAAATGAACTAGATTAAATGAGTTCAAAGGTAAATTGATCATCCATTTTCACAGCTGACAGAAACACACAGAGAACCATTCACTTCCACGCTCATTAGGCATTGGCATTCCGATATACCAATTCTAATTCATGTGTTTGGATGGTTGCACTAAGCCAGAGTACGTACACAAAAATGTCTCACTAAAGATAAGGAGATTATCTTTCTATTTGTATTATATCCTTGGCTTTTCCCCGGCATTTACAGTAAATGGCCTTTTCGATTCTCTCCCCCTCCCATTTGGCTTGAGTCTACTTGAGAATACCCTAGCTTGACCCCTTGTGAGGCTGGATTTCAAAATATTTACTCATCATCTTCCGCTTTCTGTTAGGGTTGTAGCTATCTGTAACATTTCTCAGCAACTAGGGGCTTTAGGTGGGGTACCCTTAGACAATTGCCAGTTAGTTGAAGGTCCCTCTCACTTATTCACTCGGGGCAATTTTTAGAGTCACTAGTTCACAACATGTCTTTAGATGGTGGGTCATCCCTGGGATCAAATCTACAAATATATTCTTATCCATATAACATTATGTGATTCAATTCTTTCCTTCAAATTAGGTAAAATATTTGGATCAATAAAAGAAGAGTTGTGACTTAAAGCTCTGGTCCATTGTTAGCCCTCTTCTCTCTCTTGTCATATTCTTTTCAGTGAATTGTGGCCGTGAATGGAAACATATTGATTCTGGTTGAAGCCAATGCTATGCTGTCACCGGAAAATTGCCCCCAATAAGAAACGGGTTCAGCCCAACACAATTGCGCTCATAAATGCATGTGGTCTCGTTTGTAGGATAAAAAAAAAATTAAATAGGGCTTTCCAAAGCTTAACGGTCCATCCACACACGTTTGAATATAATTGTCTTCTATTAAAACGGCCATTAATCTAGCCTGTATTGATTTTCTCTCACGCTAATGGACAGTATCGTCTAAGGGCTCCACAAATAACGAACGCTCGCCTCTTTCACTTTTGTTTCAAACCTAATTGGCCACAAAGAGGACTCGGTCTTTAGCATGGCACGTCAAACCTGTCTTGAATTGGAAAGGTAGGTCACTAGGTCCCGTCTTCAGCCTCACCTCATTCTTTGTTTCAAACCGTCAATCTAAATTGGACATTCATTTTCCTTAACATCTATTGATCCCGAACATATCGCACGTTACCTAGGGGTCCTCAAACGCACCGTTGTGTTGTATTGGAAATTCGACATCACCGCTTTGTCTGTGAGTATCTAAAGGGAATAGTGCATAAACCAACTGAAGGTAATCAATATATAAGTGTCAGCTCTCTATCATCTATGACAGTTATGGTGGGTATCTCTCAAGGGATTGGAATGAGTGACAACTGAAATGTGTATAACTTTTATATGTAGATCCCTATTAAGTTAACCCACCTGATTTAGTGGGCAGTTCAAAATGACACATTTACTGCTAATTGTATTGGCCTTTGAAAGTTTGTAAACAGAAAGTTTGAAATTCTGGAATGAAAGCAACTGGAGGCAAGACCATAATACAGTTTCAATGGAGAAATTAGCATTAGGCACAGAATATCACAAATGAAGATGGTTTTGGCAAATGACAACCACTGCTACATGTAGGTGATGTCAGAGCCTGGTTTATTTAATGTACACATTAGACAGTTAGACTTTTCGATTGTGATACAATTCTTACAGAAATGTTGAAGACCACAAAAGTTTGTTTTTTTTCATTATATGATCAGAATTATTCTATTCCTCACCACAAACACTACTTTTTTGCAAAGTTAACTCACTTCACTCCAGTCGTCTTCATTCTGGAATTTTGAACATTCCATATGGGTCTATAGAATATCATCAGGTGACCAGAAGACAGGCCATTATCCTAGGTATGAAACTAACTCATGACATTTTACATCGGAAGTCCTCACACAGATGTTTAAAAGTGTCCTATACTTTTGTTTGTAGTGTTTTGTTGAGACATGGGGCTGGGAGCCTAAAACTGGAGCTATCCCATTAAATAAGGACATTACATTACCATCACCCCAGCATCAATGATAAAAATACATGTATGGATATATGGACATTCACAACTTACAGTGTATCCCTGGCAATTCAACTTGAGTGGCACAAGATGCAAAAGGCAATCTCCTGATAAGCTTATGTTGTTTAATCTTTTTTTAATGGGGTTGTGGGATTCTTTTGAGTGGGTTTCACATAACTGTACAGGCCCTAAACCCATACAAAATCCGCTTCAAAATATGAACCTATTGATATCTATTGCTATGTCATAATTGAATGCTCACATCTTTAACCCGAGCCACCAACTGCCAGCGCTAACAACCACAGCTTGATGTACCATTTTCTTTACTGTACCCTTTCTCACTGATCTCTGTTAGAAATAAAAGTTTTCTGAACTTTTCTGAGACTTTTTCCCAAGACAAACTTTATAAATAGCAGGCGATAGCAAACGGTGTATTTTTCCAGCCCAGACAGTATATTGTCGAGCACTGGTTTTGTGAGCGATGCTTCCCATCGGTTGTGGAGGGTCACGGGGGTAGGTGCATTATTATTAATTGGTGAATCAAACTTGGCACAAATGGGACATAAACGCTGCATTAGTTTCTGGTTGTAGGTGGAAGAGCGGATGAGAAAATGTTTCATTACTGACCTTTTGCTGCTCTGCTATTAGACATATAAAAAAGGAGTGAAAAAATGGGATCCGGAGATAAATACGGACAGGGTTTATGAGCGAATGGGCGTTTCAGATTGAGCGTGTGGGTAGTGTGCTCAGGGAAACATATGTGACCTGTCTGCACTGTCCACGTAATGTTCCAGTTCAGTTTTCTGAGAAGGAATGTTACCTTCAGTGAATTGTTGAAGGAGGGTAAAGAGCAGAATTGGTGTATGGACATGTAGCAGAAAAAAGAAAATGTTTGGATAAATTGCCCTCTGCATCATGCTGCTGCTGTGGCAACTTCTCGGGAGAAGTGGGCGAGCTGTGGCAGCGTTCGGGGGGGCCCTTCTTCAGATTTTGAGCCAGGATCTTGGTCAGGATATACCTCAAGGGAAGTGTAGTCTGAACAAGCCTTTTATAAACGGGACCTTATAACCCTGATTGTAATGTGACAGACGTCCTCCCTAGGCCCTGCAAAAGACACAAAACAAAAACATGGCATCTCCACCTTTATGTTTTTATTAAGTCTGAACCATTGACACTATACTTACAGAGTTCTCTTTTTCACGATGTAAATGTAAATATATTTCATTTAGTTCATGTTTGCACTGTTTTTCTTTTAAGACAATCTTAGCGCGCTCTGGGAATGGAATACTCATTTTCCAGGTAGATTTCTACCCATTATTCGGTTAACAGTTGATGTGTTTCTTTCTACAGTGAACCGGCACCTGTGTATCTGAGCTTTTCAGACAAAGACTGTTGTGATGGAGAGATCGAATAAAACAGTTGATAAAGACAAGAGCGAGGTTTTTGAGATTGCTGGAATAGGCTCCAGTCGAGCGCAACCCCCCCAACAATTAAAACGGTGTTAATATGTTTTCTTCTTTCATTTCTGTTTCCTACCTTAGCTCCAACTAAAAAAAAAATAAACAAAACAAAAAAACAGGAGACCCACTTCCTCTGACTGAGTTATCGATCCGAAATCAATAGTGAATCACAGCAGAAAAACAGAGCTGTTAAACCACAAGACAGCTTCTTCCCACCATTTCCTTGGTATTAACCGATTTTATACAAACAGCCTCTGCCAATTAGTGCTTTTGACAAACAAGGTTAAAAATACTCCCGGCATGTGATAAAGAGTGAGACACATTGGTTTTTAGCATTTCTTTTTTACCCATGCCCGTCTTTATCGTCAATAGTGCCACTCCTCTAACCATCGATTGAACTGCACTTTAAAACAGTCAACAGCCCATTGACAGTGTGTCAAGGCTGCCGGCCAATCAGAATGAAGAGTATAATCCATCTCATCTCTGCTGTGGGCTCTATCTAGACGCTCGAAAAAACGGGAGGAAGCGCAGGTTAAAAAGGCACGACTCATATTTCCTGTCTCTGTCGCACAATCGATAGCAATCTTGTCTCTCTTTAAACGGCTTCATAGACACAGCCCCGCGGCCCGTGGGACTGACACAGCCACCGGTTCTGCAGCCGGAGAGAGGAAGCCCAGTGTTTCTGAGCCATGTGTTTACAAAGATACTACTTGAGCTCCAGTTAGAATAATGGGTAAAGACCATTTAGAAATCCCATATTTACAATTATTTTCTAGAAAGGTGTGTTTTATACAATGTCAATATGTTGTTACCTTCCCAGAAACATACCCGGTGTTGCATTTAGTTTTATTTGCACATGTTCGGGTAAATCTGCAACTTTCTCAGGAGCTAAAACTTTCTTAGGAGCTAAAACGTTCTCAGGAGCTAAAACGTTCTCAGGAGCTAAAACGTTCTTAGGAGCTAAAACGTTCTCAGGAGCTAAAACTTTCTCAGGAGCTAAAACGTTCTCAGGAGCTAAAATGTTCTCAGGAGCTAAAACGTTCTCAGGAGCTAAAACTTTCTCAGGAGCTAAAACGTTCTTAGGAGCTAAAACGTTCTCAGGAGCTAAAACGTTCTCAGGAGCTAAAACGTTCTCAGGAGCTAAAACGTTCT
>JAVQKC010198022.1:0-14289 GCA_036025475.1 Philypnodon macrostomus | reverse complement strand
TGGGGAAAACACGGGGAACAGGGGGAACAGGGGAAAACATGGGGAACAGGGGAACACATGGGGAACATGGGGAACAGGGGTAGACACGAGGAAAAAGGGGAAACACGGGGGAACAGGGGGAACCTGGGGAACAGGGGGAGCACAGGGAACATGAGGAACACAAGGAACACGTGAAACATGCGAAACAAGGGGAACACGGGGGAACACAGGGGAACACAGGAAACAGTAAATAATGGAAGCTCTTCAATAATGCAAGAAAAAGTTTTGTCTTACCATGATGGCCCTCGTCACAGATGCAGACCATCCCACTTGTGCAGTATCCATGACCGCTGCAGAACCCTGGACATGCCTCTCCAATGTAAACATGGTCAACACCCCAGCTCTGCCTCTCTCCTACGCCCTCTTTTTGAATCCATCTGAACTGTGTAGCTCTGAAACCGAAATAAACACATTACTCAATAAAACACATTTTTAATGTGGATATTAAGCATTTTACTCCAAATATCTAAGTACCAATTTATTGAACTAAAATGAGCCTTAACCAGGACTAACCCCAATCTAAACCACAGAATATGAAGACCTGGTTTTATTCAGGTCTAAACAAGGTCTAATTTTAAACCAGGACTAAACTAGGTATAACTCCTGTACCATAGTGTGAGAACCACAGTTAAAAGCTATAAATGTTGTGCCTTTACCCTGAAGAGACATGGTCTGGTAGCTGGACAGTGACCCTTGTCCATGTGGAGCTGTTGACCGGGCTGTAGATTGTGGACTCGTGGAACTGGAAAGGAGAGCAGCCGACGTTGTTGACTGAAGAGGGCAGGCATTCAGACTGCACCAGCTGCCACGAGTCTGACCTGAGAGATCAAGAATCAAATTGAAATTAAGAAAACAGGTAAAAACATCCCCTTCATTTCTGTTCATTATTTCATCATTATAATTAACCTTGCATCCTTTCTGTACTGCAGCAGAACAGAATGATGATCTTCACATGTGTCAGCTTCACAGCCAACAACAATCTGCAAAAACACAAGATTCAAAATTGACTAAAGGCTCAATTAAGTAAATTCACTGTTTTTATACTTGTTTCCCCTAATTAAATACCTTGAATTGTAAAATGTACCCAGGCTGAACAATCAGCTCCCGGGTGGCAAGGATGTTGTGTGTCTTGTCCAGGTTCTTGTTCGGCCAGTAAAGATGGAACGATGGGTTACCACAGAAGCCTGCTGTCCTCACTGCGTTTGGATAGAAACTCCAGCTCTCCTCATGGGACACACCCTCTGGGAATGACAAAAAACACGATTATCATTAGAGAAGAAAGCGCTGTAGAGTTGTGATAGCATATAGGGTTATTGGTTTTAAATGATCTGCCAGCTTGTTTACTCACCATCATCAAAAGTGTCAAGCAGCATAGATGGATTAATGTCTGATCCACCCACCAAGATGTTATCGATGGCCCACTGTGCTCTCTCTGAACTGGGGGTGGCCAGGCCAGAGGAGATGGTAAACGGCTGCCACCACCTCAGCCGAGTGGCATTTGTCAAAGCTCCCTCGGGCAGGACGATATAATCTCTCCTCACTGACACGTACTTTAGGTAATCCATCTCATGTAACAGCGTCCAGGAAACACCTACAATAATTATACATACATCATTAGGTGGATGCTTATATTAGTGTATGAAAACAGAAAGAGAGAATCTCATGTGTGTTTTTGGTCTACTTTTTTCATGACATGCAGAACTCTTTTATGCAGTACATAGTTTCACAGATCAGCTCACCTCCATCGGTCGAGTAGTCAAGCAGAACCCCCTCTTTTCGACATGTTGGGCGGTGGCACATCGTCATGTTATCCTCACTTCCAATCCTGGCCCAGTACTCCACAAATCTGTCAAACACACTTCTCCCTTAATACACGGAAACTGCAAAATACATTAAAAGCTATGAAATAAAACTCACTTTGCTCCACGTAGGTCCAGGTCAGCAGTAACAGCCTGTCTTGCATCAGCTCCTCCAAAGTACAGAGCAGTACCCTCAACCAACACACCACAGTCAGTGCAGGGTCTGCCACCTTCAAGCACCTGCCACTGAGGGCTGGCTGCTCCCTCCCAGTCAAACCGCTCCTTTAGAGAAGCCTGTTTAACAGATTTCCATTATTTCATTCTTTCATACTAAGCACTATGCACCCTGAACAACAAGTATATTATGTATTAAATATGTAAGTCATTGGTTGGTGTTAAAAACAAACCAAAAAACGTTTACCTTTAGTGCTGTGCTGGCATAGCAGTTAGGCCCAGTAAAGCCAGGATCACAAAGACAGCGTTTATCCAGACAGTCTCCATGTCCTCCACAGTGACCCTCACAGGCCGGTCCAATGTAAAAGTTCTCCACAGCCCACTGGATATCCGAGTGCTGTTGATAAAACCTGAATCGCACCGCACTGAAAAAATTTAAGACCAGACCCAATTGGTAATCATTGTACAATTTCAGCATTATAAAAAAAACATTTAAAAAAATCAAGTTACAATATTAGAGAATAATAAATCTAAGCTACTTGTGTAGCCACATCTGCCCTGGAGCATACTGACAGTGGCGTGGCTGTCACCAAACACCAATCACAAAACATTAATTCATAGACAATGTGGGTTAAGTGTCTTGCCCAGGGACACAAAGACAGTATACACTCAGGTGGGGATTTGAACCTGCCACCCTCTAGTTGCAAGGTGAGCACCTACCCACTGTGCAACTGCCGCCCCAGAATACTACAGAAATATGTTTTCATGAGTAAAATGTCCCATAAATCAGGCTAGAAATAATATATTAAAGAATCCCCAATGATTTAAAAAACTGGTCCAAAACCTCAAATTTCACCAATGCATGATTAAAAAAAGTCCTCCCTTTAACAATGAAAGATTTATCACAAAAAAAGTATAACAAAGAACATACGTGTTAGCTAAACTGTCAGGTAGAGGATAGACCACTCTCTTCCAGCCGTCTGAGGGGAAGAACACAGAGGGCTGAGACACCTGTCCTCCACAGCGAGGGTCTGCAGGGAGGCACTGGGGCACTATGTACTTCCAAGTCACTCCAAAGTCTGCTGAATACTGCACATGCACCTGGCGGTCTGCATGACGCTCTGGGACACTACATCCAACTGCAATCTAAAGACACTCAAATATTTTAACTAACTTGTTCAGAAGGATGTGAAGTCCAAAAAAACCTGAATCACTAGTTACCTTGAACTGCATGACCCAGCCTTTCTCAGGTATGATATCATGGGTGACTGCATAGACCTCTCTGCCATCATTGTTGCCACACACCATCACACCGTCGGGAGAACTGCAGAAACGCTGTACTGAGCAATCCTCTGAGAACAACCAGTGGTCACTCACTGTCAATAAAAGGCCAATAATTAGACATACATGATGTGTTTTATGATTGTTTTATAATTTTTCTCTATCTGCTTTTTTCATTGTTGCCAGTAGTAACCATGTTTTTTAGATTCAAAGCTGTAAAAAAAAATATTGAAAATTGTGGTCAAACTGTAAACTATTTTTGTTTGCAAGAGCCTGTTGTCTAGGGGGAAAAGAGTTGAAGGGATATTTCTAGAGCAAAACCAAAAAAGTATAGTATGTATATTGTAAAAATCTAAAACAATAAATAAATAAATCTGTTGGTTAAAGTGTGGTCTATACCTATAGGTGTTTCCTCTTGTTCGCCAAGTTGAGGTGTCCTTTCTGATGCTCCATCGGCAGGAGCTCTCTCATGGTTGGGAAGTCCCACACCTCCAAAAGTGTCCGAGATCTGAGCTCTTGAGTCAGAGCCTGCAATCAGGATGTTATCTAAAGCCCAGTCGCTGTGGTCTGCTCCGTCGTGCTGCGGCTGCCACCAGCGCACACGCACTCCCTCCTGACGGGCAGCAGGGGGCAGAAGAACATTCACAAACCTAAAAGGCAGAAGTCAAAGTGAGACATTATTCTCATGAATAGTTTCCCATAGTGGATTTAAACATTTTATCTGTATATACTGTATAGGTTCTTCATTATCTGTTGTTCAGTGGTTGACTTTTACACTGTTTGGTCTGATAACACATTGACTCTTACTGGCCACTCTAAACTCTCATTTTACCTAGTTTATCTATTTTAGATTTTGTGCTGCTATGCTTAAAAAGATCTATTTAGTCATTAACAAAGGCTTAATTGAAACACAGACAATATGCACTGTTTAGGCCACATTTTATTATGGTGACTCAGGGAAATCCTTAGTCTTGATGTAACTTTTGAAGAATACTTGCTACAGAGGCCTGTGAGCAAAAGATGGTCTTGATAAGCCCAATATGATCACTAATAATGTTTATACAAATGTGACTTTTTATACAACTCACCCTGGTTTTGTGTACAGGTCATAGAAGATCTCCGTTAACAGGTGCCAGTTGATCCCTGCGTTCAAACTGTACTCCAGGAGAACGCCTTGGTTACGGTTGCTAGGTGGGATCATGCAGCCGTACATGAAGTAAAACTGAATGAACTCAGCGTTAGTCAGATTCAGGTCCACAGTGACCAGCTGGCGACTGCAGCTCTGAAGACAAAAACACACACACAGTAAAATGAATACCCTATAGACTAGTTCACTATATAAAAATGTGTTCATATATCACGTGGGTCACAACCGATAACATTTCACAGATTTTACCTCTAAGTGCAAACAACCACAAACAACTGATAAATACCCCACTGAAATGCAGAGCAGCTCCAGAGGCCACAGCTCCACAGACTGTGCTGAGTTTTCCTCCGGTCAGTAGGTGCCAGTGACTGAGAGAAGGGGCCCGACTGAAACTGTCCTTGAGCTGAGAGGGCAGAGGGACCAGGGGCTCATCACAGTACTCACCACCCCACTCAGAATCACATCTGTGCATGACAGAATGATACCAATACAGATAATCAACCAGATGATCATTGTCGACAAAACAGCTAAAAGACAATACAATACCAAATTCATTAAGATTAAATCCTACTTTCAACAACTTTAAAGCTGCACTACCTGATTTTTTTCCATTGTATTTAAATAATTACTCAATCAATGGTACAGCATAATAGAAGTCATCTGAGAAAAACTGAGACTTTGTGGGCTGTATTATAAGGGTTTTTGTTTTAGAGCAAGGGACGCAAATGTCCAACCAATCACATGCTTCCACAGAACAGGAGCGCTCTGATTGGTTGATACATGTATTTATCAAGAACTAGAATCTATCAGGAATAATTTGAGTGAGCTGATGTTTTATTTCAAAATACAGTACAAAATCAGGTAGTGCAGCTTTAAGTTATAACTCACAAATACAGAGGTGCTCATTGCTTTAAATTCAAACACAATACATCCTACCTTGTCAGCAATATTTCACATTTTAATCCAAGCAACAGGCATACATTTAACTTCAGGACGCAGTTGTGAAGTTATTATTATTTTTATTTTTTTGCATTATTCTGTGATGATCCATATCAACCAAACCTAACAAAACAAATTAAATTACATTACTTACACACAAGAACTTTGTTGACAGCGTCCATGTCCGGAACACATATCAGGGCAACCATCTCCAATATACAGGTTATCTAGAGCCCAAGTTTGCTGCTTATCAAAGGGAGCCTGCTGGAACCATCTGAACCTGGTGGCTGGAGACCTGACACAATAGATTTTGTATTAGTCATTTTAGATTCATAATATGCCATTTCAATCTTTTCTGTAATGTACATATTTTAATCAAACATTTTATTTTGTAGTTAGATGAACAATTACTGTCTTTACTGGAGGTACCTTGCATAAGACGGGATAGGCAAAGTGACACGCCCCCATTTATTGTATGTGTCAGAAATCAGTATCCTTTGTAAAGTGTACGAGGAGCAGTCGGGGCTGGTTGGCATACAGTCTCTGACCAAAGGCTGCCAAGTCAGGCCCAGATCTAGAGAGTACTCCATCTCTACAGCTGCAAGAGAAAAACAGAATCAACATTCAAGAACCTAACAATTTGTATAAGGGCATGCATTCATTGTTTAAAATGCTTTACAACATCCTTCGAATGTTTAGTAATAACATTGTGGGTACTACTCACAGTAGCAGGAGCTAGTGACAGAGCAGGAGGCAGAAAAGTCAAACTGAATGAAGGCATCTTGTCCCAGACTGATGTCTGTGGTCACAGCGTAGCGAGTGTTAGACTTCTCTATGAAGGCGAAAGCTGGTCCATCAGAGCCACACACAGGCATCCGGGTCCCACCAGGATGAAGCAGCCAGGAACGACCATCAATAGAGGAGAAGTCATCCTCCAGTGGGCCCCAGCCACTGGCACTTCCTCCTACTACCAGCTGAATTTTTTTAAAACACGATACATATATCACCTGCACATCTGAGTGAAGAAAAACAACAAGTTTAAGATGTGCTTACCTGGTCAATGACCCATGGGCTGTAAAAGTGTCCATTCTCAGAGGGTTGCCACCAGCGAAGGCGAGTAGATGGGGTACGTGCACGGAGAGGGATCTCCAAGGCGACCAGTCGAGCCTGGTTACTGCTGTTACTGAAAAGAAACTCTTGTAGGAGTCCCCAGGTCAGACCTCCATCCACAGAGAACTGCAGTAAGACTGGCTGTGAGCGGGGATCAGGGGCGGCTTTACCACATCCCAGGCGCAGGAAAAACTGCACGAACCTGAATAATACAGTATTAGCAGTGAAAACAATACAATGCAATTGTACAGAACAGAATAAAGTTATGATACAACCATACCGAGCATTGGATAGGTCCAAGTCCTTTGTGACCAGCATTCTCAGACCATCCTCACTAAAGAACAGGTGGTTTCCACTGGACATAATGCCACATTTTCGTGATGGTTTACCACCACTCACAAGTCTGAAATGCTCAGTGTCAGTAGCTCCTCCTAAATTGAAAAATATATACATTTTAGCCCAAGATATTCACTTAACTCATTTTTCATTTTACTAAGAGCTAGTGTCTGTACCTTCAAAGTCCTCCTTAAGGAAATCTGGATTAGGAGTTTCAGGCACAGAGCAGTCAGGCCCAGAGAAGCCAGGGTCACATAAACAGTGGGTCCCAGAGACACACGCTCCATGTCCATTACACATGTCCTGACACTGTGGGCCAATGTAGACATTATCTATGGCCCATGTGGGAGGAGCAGATCCAGACGAGAAGAAGCCCTGATACCAACGGAACCTCACTGACCTGCAGAGTCCAAATAAATACAATGTTTATCATGAAAGTAAAGTTGACACACACCTTTATTTCTATTAAAATGACACCTTGTCTTACCCACAGAGGCGCAGCTTGCCAAAGTGAATGACCTCTCTCCTCCAGCCCTGAGTCGTACCAGGAAAGAATATACTCGCAGGGTGCATCTCTGTAGAGCACAGTGAAGATGGCTGTGGTCCACCCGCACACAGAGGCAGCAGAAGGTGCCAAGTGGCTCCAAAATCTCGTGAAAATTCAAGACGCACCGGGTGGGCCGAAGAGCTCTCAGCTGTGCAGCCCACGTTAATCTGGACAAACACAAACAGAAATAGTATATCTAGAAATCAACATTAACATGATCATTATCTGCTGAAATGAGTAAGTATTATCTCTGTATATTCGTTTAACAGTGTCATCAAGGCTGTTTGTTTACCTCGAACTGAATGATGGTGTTCTCATTTACGTCAATGTCCCTGGTGGTGATTGAGTGTTCTCCAAGCTCACTGGAGACAAACACCATGGCTGATTCATCCTCCTCTCTGTACACACAAGTCGGCATGGACAAACACTTTTTAGCAAATAAACAAACATAAACAAGTAACATTTATTATTTTTCTATTTCTAGTCTTACAGTCCAGACTTCTGATAGGGGCAGTAAAGGCCAGTGTTTCCTCCGGGGAAGAAGAGCCAGTTAGACTCATTGGGGTCCTCTTTAAAACCGTCTATGACCACAGGTGGGTTATGGATGGAGCTGCCGTCAATAATAAGATCATCGATCACCCACACCTCCTCTTTTTTACCTACAGAACATAAAAAACATTTACAGTGCATTCAGGATTGACTGCAGAGATGGTTGTTAATGGGTGAGGAGCTAAAAACATACCCAAATATTGTCTACTCACCACCATTATAAGGCTGCCAGAGTCTAAATCTTGTTGCATTAGTTTGTGCACTAGCTGGGAGCGGCAGGTGGAGGAACAAAGTGTCTGTAGAAGCCGGGAAATAAAACTCATCCAAAAGTAACCAGCTTATCCCTCCGTTCACAGAGTACTGTAGCAGAACTGAGTGGGAGCGCTCTGGGACACCTACAAAGACCCAAAAAACATAAGGAAATATAAGAACAGATATAGAAAACATAGGCAACCAAGAATACATGGATGTTATGTAATACCTTTGGTGATGAATTTGAAGGCGAACTGAATGTAGAGCGTGTTTGTGCAGTCCAGGTCTCGTGATACGATCATTCTCAAACCATCCTGCAAACAGAGACAATATTGGTTTATTTTTCTAATTTCTATTTTAACATTAGGGCCGAGCAATTAATTGTTACATAGCAAATACTTGATATGAGGTTAAATAAAAGATACATTTAAATATTTGGATTTTTTGTTTTTAGTATTATTCTTAAAATTGTATTGTACTGTAAAAAAAACCCCTCAAACTTCATGTATGTACCACTATACAGTTTTAATACTGAGAAATAACATGTTGGTCATATTGCACAGCCCTATTTTGTGGAAGATTCTTACCCCTTTGAATATAAGAGCAGTGCCTGATTTAAGAGGCTCCCCACTCAGTGTCCCCCTCTCTGCTCCATAGACCTCAGGCCAGGTCTCCTGTTGTAGGTTTTCATTGAAGTCTTCTCTCAGGATAGAAGGCAGCGGGGTCAGGGGTACACAGTGTGCTCCACCATAACCCTTATCACAGCTGTAAAACAATGAAGAAAATGATATATACAAATAGTTAGGGATATATGACTTCTGGGAAAAAATCTTGGAAAATGAAAAATGTTCTGTGATAATATAGATTAATTTTTTACAGTTGGGTATTTAAGTAGAACCAGTTGATAGTAAAAGGTTTTAGTGAATTTTTGGAACATTTTGCAATTTTACCCCAAAATATAATATAATATCTAATAACCTAATATCCCTAACTTTTGAAGTCTAGTATGTAACTAAATGTTTAACTTACACACAACGGCCATTGTCACATAAACCATGGCCAGAGCACATCCATGGACATCCTGGTGCCAGCAAAACATTATCCAAAGCCCAGCCTTCTGCTCCTGGAGTAAAATGTGTCTGAATCCAGCGGAAACGGGTTCTTGGTGAACTGAGATTTTAATAAATTTTGTTAGATGTAGAAAACGCATAAAAAAAGCTAAAATATTGTCTTTCTTACTTGGCCGCACTAGGTAGGTAGACAGTTATTCTCCTCCAGTGTTTGTATTGAGTTGATGTATATATTGAACTTTGGGTATAACCGGCACATCCAATGGCAGGGGGCACACACTCGGGTGTGAGGAGGGTCCAGTGACGACCACAGTCTGTAGAATACTCCAGTCGCACTCCATGAGAGAAAGAAGTGGACTTACTGCAGCCCATACTGATCTCAAACTGGAGGAACGAGGAGCCAGACACTTCAAAGTCCCAGGTTTCTGCATATCTTGGCTTTTCTGTAGCGGTCAGAAAGAAAAAGAGATATTATATTAACAATACTGAACAAAATGTCTGACGATACGCTACAATACTGTTCATGATTAAGACTAATAAATAAGATGCAGAAAAAGTAGGGCTGTTCATAGATTAAAATATTTTACTAATGAATAGCAAATCTTCCAGAAAAAAAGTCTTCTTTGTAAATTTCTACAACTTTCTGAAGAAATTGAACAATAGCCCATTTAGAGCAGGACATATGTTATTATTAATTACTAATGCCGCAAACCTCCATTTTGTAAAGGCTGCAATGTAACACAACTTTGCCTTAGCACCAAATAGGCAACAACAGGAAGCGGGCCGACCATAGCCGCTTGCAGCTTCACATGCTCTTTGAGACCCAGAAAAAACAGGAAGCTACCAGCACCTGTAGCCCGCCTGCTAACACACATTACTGCACAAACTCAGAAGATAAGGCTTTTGTGCTGGTTTTGTGTCCTTTTGGAGAGGAGCTGTTTCAGACCGAGGGAGAGTGAGCAGTGAGGCCTGATCACGGAGCGCATGAACGGGCTTTTGAAGTTCGCTCGCCCGATGCATCTCGTTCTCCATTCGTTGAGAGGAGCTTGTTAAGCCTCATGGAGCTTGCTGATGTACTTCTCCATCAACCAATCTTAATAGCTCGTCAAATTAATTGTTTTGTTAATTATTTTTGACGCGTCAATTTGAAAGTAATAGTTAACACACTATTTTTAACAGCCCTGGATTAAAGACAACATAGGGACTGGAGTCTTCAGGACTATACCAGGACTAGACCAAAACTATAACTGCACATCAAATTCTAGTGAACAGAGCAGTCACTAAATAAATGTGTCCAGCTGTAATGTAATATTTGTCGAAGTCAATCTGCTAACAGCTCGATGCAGGCATCAATAACAGGCAGGATGTTTAGTCAGTTCTGCTCTCATTAATAATGCAGGAGCTGGAGTGTCTCAGTGAATGGGTGATTTAATTACATCCTCTGGTTTATGTGGCTTTGCAGTTTTGGTTGTACAACTTGAGGTTATGCTCTATGCAATAGAATCATCCAGTTCCCAGGGAGATACGTGATAGATGCCAATTATTGCGTCAATTAAATATTGTCTTATTTGATCACAAGCTGAGGCGGGTCAGGGTGGGAGCCAAGTACTCAAGTATTGTTATTCCAAAATACCATAACTCAAGTACAAGTAAAAGGTAGTCATCCAAATAATTACTTGACTATGGAAAAAACATATGTTGAAATGATTCAAAAAGTTACACAAGAAAATGCTGTTTACTACTACCCACCTCTGACCACAAGAATATGTATTTATGCAAAGATTTGATGTATGTAATTGACTCACTATCAATAGCCTCGGAGTTCAAGGTTAGCACAGTGTCCAAAGATAAGCAGTCCACAGTCACCTCTCCACCCTGGATGCGGTACCAGTTGTGCCTCAGAGGACTGGTACCATCAAATTTATCGTGAAAACCTGTTCTGGACGTGTCATTCATGCCAATCAAGATATCATCCAAAGCCCATTGTGCAGAGTGTTTTCCTAAAATAACAGAAAATAACTATTAAAAGTTCTTTGACTTTAGTTTGTTTATGTATAGCAAGCTGATGATGCACTAACCTTGCTGTGGCTGCCACCATCGAAATACTGTATATGGAGCTTTAGCTGCAGATGGTAATTCAATGGTTACAACCTGAGGCTCCAAAAATGAACTGAAGTCCAGCTCTCTTAGGAACTGCCACTGGACACCATTGTTGGTAGAGAACTGGACTACAACACCTATAATTAATGAAAAAAATGTATCATTTCAATTGATATTGAGATCTTTACACAATACAGTTAGTGTCTTAAACTCTTCAGGACAATATTCACAACTGCTCATCAAAGGTTTGCTGTATAAAACAGACCTACAAATAGAGCCATATTGTTAGCTTTGGATTTACCTTCATTACGAGACCGAGGCCTGGTACAGGTGGGTCCTAAACTTTTACTTCCAATACGGATGTAGAATTGAACCAATCTGTGTTTGTTCAAAAAGGATTAGATACAATCAGAATATAATGTACTGCTATATATATGTATGTATATCTAAGTTTTAAATTAAAATGATGATGAATCCAATTAACCTTGTGTTGCTGGTGTCCAGAGGCACAGTGCGGGCCTCTCTCCGTCCTGGACTGTTGAAATAAAGTGCTTTGCTTTCTCCAATAATCCCACAGCCGCCTCCGACCTGGCCCCCGATAAGACTCTGCCAAAGTGGACTCAGCTTTCCCTCGAAGCCCTCAGTGAGTTCAGTGGGACATGCTACAGAAGGAACACAGCTGTCCTGCTCCACTGAAAAAACAAGACATTTTGGGTTTAACATTTTATTAATTCAATTATAATTTCAACCATTCTCTTCTTCTTATTCACATAAAGGGTTGGGGATGACTGAAGCCTATCCCAGCATCTATGGGTTTTAGGTGGGGTGCATCCTAGCCAGGTATTCACAGGGCTGACACGAGTCACAGACATACAACTAAACACTCTTACATTAATTCCCCAACAGATGCATGTCTTTGGGTGGTGCAAAGAAGCTTGAGAACGTGGAGAAAACCCATGGCAAATCAGGGAGTACATGCAGACTCCACAGAAGATTGAACACAAAACATCCATGCTGGGAGGAAAGAGTACTAACCACTTTGCTAATGTGCACCCCAGAATAAAACATACATGACCAGAAATTATGCTGTACCTGTGTATCCCATGTCACAGAAACACACTCCTGAAATGCAATCTCCATGTCCACCACAGTGGTTGGGACAGGGCTCAGATATGTAGACACCATCTAATGCAAATGGAGGGGCATCCCGATACAAGCTGCTTTCCTGGAACCAACGGAACCTGGTTTTACTGTAGAAATAATAAGGAAGACAATGTATCAAATATGCACAACATAAATTCACATTTTATGTTAACAAATCCAAGATACCTTGCAGCAACATTGCGCGGGATGACCACAGTGACACGTGTCCACTGTTCATAATCTCCAGTATTGTATATTGTGGGCTCTCTTAGTTCACGAGCGCTGCCTTCACACATCCCCACTCCAGGGGTACCGGGATAGCACCCCTCCTTCACCAGGGCCCAGGTCCGACCAGCGTCATGAGAGTACTGCAGCAAGACTGGGGCAGAAGCACTGAACTCTGACTCACACCCTATGTTGAGCTAAAACAGGAAGAAAAAATGATACTACTAATAACATGATCTCTTGGTGTATGTGGTGGTAGGTAAGCCTATACTAGTCACAACATTTGATATATTTTATAAAACAATGTTTAGTCAAGATTACCTTAAATTGCAGTGTGTACCCAGGCCGTAGGGCAAGATCCCTTGTTACAGCTACTCTGTCTCCATCTGAACGACCAAACACCATGGCCGAAGGGGTTGGGGCACAAAAACTGTTGTTGCTTTCTCTTTCCATGCCCTCATTACCCAGCATCAGCCACACACTCATCTGATTTAGAGGGTAATCGAAGGCTGGTTTCTCATAAAAGTTCTGCAGCAGACAAAAGAAACATAGTGGGCTATGTAAAACTGTTTATTTTATGAGCATTGCAAATCATGTGTATAAACTGATTCATATTACACTGAATTCCCACCTGTGGTAAAGTAGGATTAGCCATTGGGATAATGTGTTTCTCCCTCTCAGACAATATAATAACATCATCAATGGCCCACTGATCGTAGCCTTCCCCAGAGTGAAGAGGCTGCCACCAACGAAAACGAGTAGATGGTGTCTTGGACGCCAATGGAAGCTCGTAGTGGACAAAACTGAAACAGACAAGGGCATCACATTACAGTTAAGTCAGTGTTGCTTATGCATTCATTCATTTTCATCCACATTGTCCAGTTAGGTGTGAAGGGAGGCTATCCCAGCGAGTATGTGCCTTAGGCGGGGAACACCCTGGTCAATGGCCATTTAATCACAAAGAGAGACATACACATATACACATACATGAAAAAAACATTCACTTTCACTTTAATTCACATGCATGCAGGTCAGAATACCCAGAGAGAACCCATAGTAATATGGGGAGGACATGCAGACTTAACTCCAGAGATCAGCTGATATGCTGAAAAAGCTAACCACTAAAAATAATCAGTATCTCTTACCGTGGTTTTGTGAAGTCAGTAAAGTACATCTCAGCGATCAGGCCCCAGGTAATGCCTCCGTCGTTGCTGTATTGCAGTAGAACCCCCTCCTCTCTGCTGTCCGCCTGGTTACACTCTGCCCAGTCTCCTCCAACCCTCAGATAAAACTGCACAAACTCTGCCCACTCTGTGTCCAGGTCCCAGCTCACCAACTGCCTAAGACCTGCCTGAAAACATACGGTACACCACACAAGAAGTCGTTTAAAGGATCCTACTGTGCACAGGAGGTTAAAGGAGCCCAATTATGCAAACTTGTTAACATGTTATAATCTTATTTTTAAAACTAGGCCTGTGCTGTCGTCCCCGACAGCAAGGTGTATATCGGCGAAAACGGCCCCGTACGTCTGCCCCGTACGTCTGCCCATACGTGCTACAACTGTTACCAATGGGACCT
>JAVQKC010197990.1:0-18994 GCA_036025475.1 Philypnodon macrostomus | reverse complement strand
ACGACAGACCGGTACAACGACCTGTCAATCTCACGCTCCATCCTTCCCTCACTCGTGAACAAGACCCCAAGATACTTGAACTCCTCCACTTGAGGCAGGGACTCTCCTCCAACCTGGAGAGGGCAAGCCATCCTTATCCTGCACTTAATTAATAGTGTTCTAATGGACAATGGTCAATTTTGAGTAATATGTAAAAAAAAAAAAAAAAAAATGTAATAAACCTCCTTAATACCTTTCAATTTGTACTCTTACATATTGTATTACATCACTCTTACTACTATACACTATAAATATCTCTTATCTCTCTATCTTTGAAATAATATATTTTTTTCTATTTTTAAGCATCCACTTCACTAAAACACTGAACCAGGCTCTGTTTGTCCCATGAAGTCCTATTACAACGTGTCCAGCGCGCGGTAAAACAATTGTGTAGAATACGACAGAAATAACCTGAAGCGCTGATCTAATTATCTGGAGAGGGAACAGTGTGCTCCCATCGCAGAGTACAGTAAACAGCGTGATGTGAGAGAAGATCACTCGAAAGACATAAAACAACAGTGGGCCCGGTGAGCTGCCTGACAGAACACCACGTATCCGGGGAGGAATTATCGTAGAAAGCTTTCTGCGAATAAAAGCCATCAACGTTTTATCACAGAATTTCAGAGCAGACATCAACATTTCTAATTAAGTGCCAGAAACATCAACAACAAAACCGGGCAGGTCTCAGGGAGAGAAAAAAAATGGTTTAATAATTCTCCGTGTCGTGGGCTTTTCAGTGCGCTGTCATCCAGGGAAAATGAAAAAGCAACTAAATGTTCCCTGTGCTTTTATTTACAATATCAAAGAAGGCTTAGCGGAGCAGACGTCATCTTAATGCTCTCGGTTATATAAAGGAGGAAGTGGAATGTACGCATAATTCTGAACGGAGGGCTCTTTTATATCTTGTTTCTGTCAGCCGTTTTCTCCATTTGAGACACACACAGTCTGCTCGGCTCACCAATTTTTTAGTCCAATTCTCTCTTTAGTTGTCAGTGTCGAAATGGGTGTCCGAGATCAAGTACGAGTATCCCCCCCCAAAAAAAATGCAAGTCAAGTCTGAGTCCAGTGTGTGATTGAACTTTCTGTTTCCAGCCCATTGGCCACAGATATACTGCTTTCACAGGCTCTAGGACTCATGGTAAATACCATAAGTTGAGGTTTTAGTGGCTGACCATCAAGTATGTTGGGTTTCCAGTCGTCTCAACTCAGAGTCTCTTGTGGAAATGTAAAAAAAAACCTGTACATGCTCATTAAACAACAGTTGACGAGCATTCTCATATGTCCATGGGCTAATACCGGAGTTCTAAATCTAATTAGTGAATCTCCATTATCAGCATGGATTAGCACTCTCTAAATGCCACCAGTGTTTCTGAGTAAGCAGGTTTAACTAAAAGAAGATTAAAGATCCTATTTTCTGCCAAATCGATTTTTCTGAGCTGTTATCAATGTTCTAGTGTTGTTTCTACCTCAAACGCATACCCAAAGTTGTGTTTTGCTTTATTCAGGCATGTTTGAGTAATTAATTATGTTGACCTATACACCTGAAAAAGACAGACCAAAAAAGTGATAAGTCATAACACACACAGAGAATCTTTGTTGCACCACCATTTAACAACATGATTGGAGAAGATGTGTGTTCGGCTGTGTGGGTGTCAAGGCTTTGTTTATATCCCAGAAAAAGTAAAAAGTGGTTAGAGGTTTTTTTTGGAAACCCCCGAGACAATAATGCAAAGATACCCTCAAGGTGCAAAAAAATCACTCAAGAGAGAATTTATGCTAATTGGGACAGGAAAGCCAATGCAAGAGGTGGTCAGTGAACTGGAGAGGTCAGACAGTAGAAACAGCAGGGTTATTCAGTGTGGTCTCATCAATGTCAAAATGATATCTAATACCTGGCCACTGGCAAGTCGCCCTGTGCTCGTACATGTGTGCTTTTAGATGGTGTGGTATTGTAGATTATTGCAAAACAATTATTGATATGTTCCCACTGTGTAAAAAAGGCACCTGTGTTTCCATTAAGTCAAGTAATGTGACTAAAAGGATCGAATCCCCGCCCGAGCGCATACTCTCCTTGTGTCCCTGGGCAAGACACTTAAAAACAGCTTCTATCCATGGGCTATAAGCACCATGAACACACACCGACTGAATGACTGACACTGATTCATTGAGACGTTTACATTTTGTTGCACTTTGTGCGATGACTGTCAACCATCACATCTGATCTTATCTTAACTAATCTAATCTAATTCATGATAACCATATGAGGAAGGACATGTATAGTAACAGTAACCGTGTGGCCTATGGTAATTTCACAGTTTTCTATAAAGTAGCATACATTTTGTTGCCTTGTAGCTAACAACATCATAAAAGCTCTAACCTCCAATTAGTCTAGCTCCACAAACTCAAACACTGTCAAATGTTGATATATCAGCCTTGTCCATTGTACTGTCATTGGTCAAAGTCTTAAAGTTTAATTAGGTTGTCGTAAAATGGAATAATGTGCCTTTTAATTAATGACTTATAGACAATGTCAAACAAATGAGCCATTAAGATGACCTAGAGAGTTTAAAAATGTCTTACAGCAGCCATAACTGCTCAAGTGCTGACGGGAATAAATTACGTTGTTGACATGAGATGTGTCTGCGATAGCGTTTATGTAGAAACACCTGTAATTACCATTTGGGAAATTATTTGAGTTCATGCCAAGGTTGATTGCCAACAAAATACCTCTTTTGCCCAGGGTTTTTGACTTATAACCAAGACAGGCTGAAATGGGTCTTCTACGTTTCTTTCTCTCCAATAAATATATAGCCTGTCTAAAAAAATGTTGAGTTATACTAATAATAATAATGGACTTGAGTTATGGTGCTTCACGTTATTATTCATCATCCTCTGAAGCCACAGCTGCCCTGGGACAGACGGACTGAGATGTGGCAGTAATTCTGCGTCTACCACCACCAAATTCCCCAATCACACTTTCATTCATGCTTAGACAAGGTGGCTTAACTGCCTTGCCCAAGAACACAATAGCAGTATGCACAGACAGGATGGACCATTCTATCACTAAAGCCAATTCTACCTTAAAAGGACGTCTTAAACAGGTTTTGTCCAGATTCTGTATCATTATTAAGTCTTGCAAAACACAAAAACTTCTAGACCTCTTAAATAGTTCTTGAAATTGGGATAAAGTGGCCTGAATCATTTTTAAATAACCCTATTTACCCGGCAGCATGTTCCAAAAATTATCATATCACAAATCAATTCTTTTTGTATCACCCGATAAACACTGGAACTGTGTCGTTTGAGCTGTTGCAACTCAAAAACACAGCCCTAAGCAGCATGCATCAGGGATGTCTGTCATAGAGGACGAGACGAGGCAAAAACCATAGAGCCGTGTATTTTTCTTTGGGATTAAACCCAGACATGGTTATCACAGCAGCTAGCATTACTTTTATTAACTTTTTTATATTAAATCTCACAAAAAACATGTCTTCCCTCCCGCTCCATATGCCCCACCATCTGCTGTTCTTCGAACCGCATTGTTCTCTTTCAGTATGTTACACTTCACTTTACAGCAGCCAAGACCAGCCGAGTGGGATATCATTTTAGAGTTGAAAAGTGAACAAAAATGAACAAAAGTCCTATTTTAGATACATTTTCTCTTGGTCCATAAAGGATAGCCTGGCTGTAACAGAAAATTGCATATACAGTATTATAAGAAAAAAAAAAGAGTAAGAGTTAAGCCTTTTGAAAAAGTGTGACTAAATCTGTCAAGTGCTGCTCACAGTACTCAGCATTTCTTTATAATATCACCAAGAGGAAATATTTATCTGGTAATACATTAAAGTAAGTAATTCTTAAACCGTGCACTGGACACAGCACATTTCTACCAAATTAAGTGGATTACATATTATGATGCAGTTTACATGCACTGTAGGCTTTTTTCTTTGAGAAAGTAACTAAAAGTAAGTAAAGTAATCTCCTTTAGATGGAGAAATCAGAAATTAGATCACTTTTCCAGAGTAATCTGCTCGACACTGCTCATACAATTATGCAAAAAAATGACAATAAAATAATGATCTAGTGCCGTTTACAATTAGTGGAAGTGTTTGAACAACTTTGAATGAGAATGGTCAGCCTTATTTTTGACCACATTTTCTGGACGACCCACCTCTCCTCCTGTCGCAGCCCTTTGATACGCCTTGATACATGTTAACAGAATACAGACTGCTGGGGTAGAGTTTGAGAATTACAAATTGCAGACTTCCTGGAGGGAATTCTTTGACTCGCGACACCTTGACTCAGTCCCCAGTGGCCTCTCAGGCACGATGGAAACTGACTCATGGGAGAAGCTGAAGTGAATGTGCAGATGGCCCAGTGGAGCTAGCAGGGAGGTGTTAGCATCTGGCATCAGTGGAAGGATAAAAATACAAAGTTTTTCTCCCAATACTGACTTGCACCGAATTTACTCCAAGGCGTATCGCGTAGGTGTACCGTAAGCAGAACGAAGACATGTGTATACAGTATCTGCCCACTGTATTTTAAATTGAATCAAACAACAGATAAAACAAACGTATTTGACCAGATGGATGTAACACTGGGCCATACATCAACTTAATTCCCTGAAACAGCGATGCTTTAATGTGTATTTCACAGCTAAGTGCTTCTGTGCCTTTATTTTGAAAGTGTAGCGAATGCTTATTTTCTTAACTCCGCCTATACTTCCTAGGATTCAATCCTATCCTGAGCGGCGCGTAGAGCAAGGGACAATACTGTTTAACCAATCACATGCTTCCACAGGAAAAGAGTGCTCTGATTGGTCAATTCATTGTCTGTCCAGAACTATATCCATCAGGAATAATGTGAAGGAGCTAATGTTTTATATTCACAGCTGATTAAATTATATAGTTAAAGGTTTTAAAAGCCAACTGTTATTGTCATACTTCTTGGTTTGTGAATACATGCAAGGCAGTGTGTGCTTTATGTGTGAGACAGTGGGAGGGGTTTGGGAAGAACATCAGAGAATGAGGAGAGTGCAGTTTCACAAAATCAGGTAGTGCAGCTTTAAAGTGATTTGTATGAGAACCAGGGCTTGACATGAACTCTTTTGCTTACTGGCCAGAGTGGCTAGTATTCTTTCAAAGTTACGGACTCTTGTATCTCTGGTATAATTACGTGTACTACAGGGTTGTTTTTGTTTGGCTTGACCACTTGAGGACTCCCCAACCTCCGGACGGAGTGAAAGACAGAAGAAGGACAAAGCTCCAGTGGCTTCAGTCAATGACAGGTTTTGTTGACATACCCCACAATCCTCTGGAACCAACAGGAGCTGTAGACAGTGAGTGTGGTCCCCCCACTCGTGTGCTCTTGTTCCTTGAAACTGTGTTGGATAATGACTAGAATAACAATGGGAATTTCCAGTTGTCCTTGAAACTGTTTGTATGAGATTGTCTGTAGATGTCACAGGATACCTCCTCAACGTAAAAGAGGGGTTTCCAAAGTTCCAAACAGCAACTGATACCAACTTAGAGGCAGCCAAAGACAATGCAATCATGTTTTTGAAATGATTATTGAAGCTCCATTACCAGATTATATAAAACTTTATCAAATTGAATATGTCAAAATTTCCCTCTCCCCTCAGCCTCTGACATTATTCCCAAAACCCCTCCCACTTCTCGCACATGGAGCACATATTGACTTGTGCACTTTCACAAATCAGGAAGTATGAGAATAAGAAACAGTGGTCTGAAGTTGGCTTTGAAACTAAAATTAAAAATAGCTGTGATTAATAATAAAAGTACATTTTTGTATTTTGTATAAATAAAACAGCTCCTACACGGTATCCCTGATAGATTCTAGATCTGAATATATAATGAATGTGTCTACCAATCAGAGGATAAGGTTAAGGTTACACTTTCATCCCCATAGTGACATTTGTCCTCTGCATTTGACCCATCTATCAACCCCACGAGACGAGACGAGAGGAGATTTTGACATTATTTTTAAAAATTCTCAAAAATCCAATAAATCAATATAAGAAAATCCCTTAAATGTGATTCGCCATTGTATTTAGATTTATTTTTAAACCAGCTTGAACCCGATGGCATATACTTCTATTATTTGAAATATATCAGTAAAAGAACATACATTTTATGCCATATGTCTTAAATAATAATACACACGTGTGAAACTGAATGTGCACTTCTCGGGAGTGAGGCTGGCCTCGACAAAGAGAATTAACGCATTTCTTTTACAGTTACCAGGAATGGTATTGAATCTTGTGGGTGGTAAAATGTTTTGACTAGAAATCTCGCCAGCTTTTTATGAGACACACATGAGACACACATGAGATCTCATCACGCCCCTACCGCTGGGTCAGGGATAACCGGCTGCACCCGGGGACCCATCTCCAGGCCTTTTTCAGGATGTACACCTAGCTGGAGGATTAACCTATTGTGCATGTTTTGGGTTGATGGGGGAAACTGGAGTACTTGGAGAAAACCCACCCAGACATGGGGAGAAACATGCAAACTCCACACAGAAAGACCCTGGTGAACCCGGGACCTTCTTGCTGTGAGGCGCCACTGTGCTAACCACTGCACCACCCTGCTGCCAGCGTTCCTGTTTTGTGGAAGCGTGTGATTGGTTAAACAGTTGTGTCCCTTGCTCTTAAACAACCCCTTCCCAATGGCTTCTGTGGACCAACACAGCCTTGAAAAAGGATCCATGAACATTTTGAATATATACAAAATTGCAAAGGATAGGGATCTAGAGCCATTTAATTCGTATTTTTTTCTACTAGATATAAAAACTACTAGTTTCCTAAGCAAAAAAAAACAACACAAGTTTGCAATTCACTTACATGCCCTGCACGGACTCTCCGCTCGTGTAATGGGTATGAGTATAAGACCTCTGCCTGACCCATCTTTGGCTGTGGAACACAAAGGCTTCCTGCTCTGACAATACAGCTCTAATCCATGCTCCCAGCTGAACTTGTGGAGGACAGATGATGCTCTGTGCTGCTCCGAGCTTCATTTATGACTGTAACATCTGCCGCGAGTGCATTCCAACTTTTTAATAGTTTGACATCTTTGACCCTGGGAGAATTACTTTTGGTTTGATTTGAATGTGCAATGTGTTAAGTGTTACCATATACAGATGTGAGCTCAAATGGCTAATCAGATGTCTCATCAAATCAATGAATTTAGGGAGGAAGACAAACTTGATGAAGTTCAAACCAAGCATCTCGGGGGGCGTGGCTCAGAGGTAGAGTGGTCGTCCTATAACCGGAGGTTTGGCAGTTTGAATCCTGCTCGAGACTGTGCATACTGTTGTTGTGTGCTTGCAAGACACATTATCTAAGAAAAAATGTGGTTGGTGGAGGTTGGAGAAAATAGCTGCCATGTCTCTGTTAGTGGGTCCCAGAGCAGCTGTGGCTACATACAGGTAGTTTACCACCACCACTGTGTGGTGGCATTGAGGCATTGTAAAGTACAATAGATCTGCCTAATCCATTATTATTCATATAATTTAGAAATATATGTTCTACTTATATTTTTACAAAAACAATGAGTTAGGGTATACAGAGAATGGTTTGATACAGTTCAAATATTCAGTGGGCAACACCTGTTTGGGCAAACAAAAAAAATGCTTGTGAATGCCATTGTTTTATGATAACAGATAACATTAGTATAGAAGTCCATATCTGAATGCGTAAGGGGCCAAAACACAAAATCAGTAGCAAGATTGACCCACTTATATATACGAGCCTATAGTGTGCAGTGCTAAGATTTGATAGGAACCATGTTATTTGAGGGTAGACCACTGGAATCCAGCTATTTCTCGGCAGTATGTTTTTGTGTGTTAATGAGATTTGTTGCTGTGGGAAAATAATAGAAGGCCTATTGGGGAAACAAACCAATAATGTGCATATTCTCAATATAAAACAAAGGCGGCATGAGTCACACCTCCCTCAGCCCATTTACTACTGCGGCTATATCACAGGGCTATTTGTAGAAACCCATTCAACTGACTTTATCATTGTTTTATTAGTGCATTATTGTAAATCCTATGTTACATAAGATTGTGGAAAAGAAGCATATTGTGAAAGCCTACAGCAAGCTTTCTGTGAATTACCCAAAAGGGTGGTGGTTCAAACTCCGTTCTTGGGCAAGACACATAACCCACCTAGCTATTATATGTATGGCTTTGACAAAATAGAGGTAGAAACACCACAGCAACACAAGGAAGACATGCAGATTTCTTTCAATGGGTTTTTTGTGAGTCGTCTGGATGACAATTGAACTAGAGACCTCTTTGCTTATTGGCAGGAGGCCTAAGAACATGCATATGGGGAGGACCTGCAGACTCCTTGAGGTTGCCCCTCAATAGTCTTTGATTCGAACTTTAGCTTTCCTTATTTTGTTGTTGCAAATGGCTTGTTCAGTTTCACTTTTTGACAAAGTAGTTTCAGGATTGTCACGCGACAATTGAGCAATTGAGTACTCAAGCCCATTAGACATAAAGAGTTTTAAAGCCAGTGCCTTAGACAATTAAAGCCAGTGAATATACATCAACTGCAGGAGACGGGCTAATCATAGATATGTATGACTAATAATACAACATTGTAAGACTTTTTTTTACATACATGGAACACCATCGCCCGAATGGTAAAAATTCTCATGTTTCTGACTGTGGCTCATGTCACATTTTGACGAATGTGGTTCCAAATGAAAGTGAAGTTCATCCATTATCTGAGTGTAAACAATACTTGAGCCATGATCTAAGACTCTGTAATAGTGTGGATGATTTATGACATACTACACCAACTAAACAGGCTTATGTGATACTCCAACCACACACAGACCACCGCCTGCCTGGGACCTTTAAATTACTGCTTTCTGATGCAATTACCCCCCTCTCCGCAGAGCAAGAGGGTAGCTTTTTATTCCACAACCATTTGTTTTCTCAATGGAGTGTCCAGACAAAGACTCAACGACCTTGGCTTAAAAGTTCCCCCGTTTCCAGCAAGCCTAGCACACCCTTGTGAGGACAACTCACTAAAGTCTTATTTATCCTCGATTGGTGCAACAGGGGATGGTAAGCCTGGTATACTAGCACATTCTATTTATTTATACACAATAAATAATTTCATGGTGATTTTGCAGACAGACCAAACACAATCCATTTACGAGCCGCAGCGCTGTGTGTTTTATTGGTCGTGTAATATACAAACTTTGCTAACGTGACTTTCTTTTAACAACCGGCTGTGTGCATGCATGTGTAGCTTTTTAGCGTTTTGTCTGATCAGTTTAAAATACATCAGTAAACTCTGCCCTTGAAACAGAATGCATTCAACGAGGGACCAGACTAACCTCTTTTAGCACTGTCGCCTCACAGCAAGAAGGACACCAGGGCCATTCTGTGTGGAGTTTGCATGTTTCTCCCCGTGTCTGGGTGAGTTTCCTCCGTGTACTCCGGTTTCCCCCATAGGAAACCAAAATAGGCTAATCCTGCAGATAGGTACATCCTGACCAGGATCCTGGCATCAAGATCTGGAGATGGGTCCCTGCTCCTGACAAGTTGCCCCAGTGGCATGGATGGATGGGTCAAATGCAGAGAATGAGTTTCCCTATGGGGATCAATAAAGTATAACTTAACTCATTAGTCATGGCTGGCCAGGCTGGGGGGTAAGTAAGGAAAGCCTGGTTTTGTTCAAAAATCACTACTCTTTGTCAAAAAGACTGTGTTTGTATGTTAGTTGTATTCTTATGAGAATTAAATGACATTTGTAGAGAACAGAGGAGCTATACCTGTCTGTGGTGTATATGTAGTCATTTATAGACTGCTGATTTTTGGCTTTCTGTACATTTCACTACCGCTTTCTTGACAGGGGCGACGAAATGTAGCTTTTGAAACCACCACTCGACAACAACAACATAAACCTGCTGCTAAAATCACTTTGAAAATGAAGAGATGAAGTTTAGAGCTTACCTTAAACATGGAGACATGACTCTCTTCATGAAACTGGACATATTTAGGATAGATACAGAATAAAAGCTATAACGTCTCAGGAACAACTACACCAACTCCAATACATGCTTTGCTCTTGGATGATACCATTTAAGTAAAATAGTCAATTTCTTAGTTTGAAAGTATAGTTACATCTTAATAAAAAAATAGCTGACTTTATGTACAAGGGTACAGACCACAGTGTAATGTGCATTGTTAGCAACAAATCTAGTTAGCTCGAGTACATTTGAGTTGCATTTTAGTGGGGTTCATTGGATTCTTGAACTTGCCTTAACTGGCCCAGTCTGTTCTCTTGCCCCCTTTAACTGTAAATGACACTTAAAGGTGTAATATGCAACTTTTTACTTTAACAAAACTTCAGAGTCAATGTGATCCTTAATGAGTTGTTGTGGGGTGAAAGAAGCTTCCTTGTTAGGATGAATGTCCCTGGAAGTCTCGGGTAAAGTCACAGATCTCGCCAAAACCACAAATTGCTTTTACAGAGAGAATATAAAGATGCCAAACTGACGCAGACCTGGTGTTTTTGTGTTGAACAGTAGATTTATGATCGTCTAGCCTTTTTTCTTTTTTTCTGTGGACAGTGCTAGTCTCTGAAACTGTAGGGGGAGCTCTGTGAAGGACACATGTGACCAAAGCAGTGAAAAGTTGCATAGTGTCCCTTTAACACTGTGACATTGCCTCAACAGTTCTACCGAAAAAGCCAAACCAAACACACCCTTTGCAGGGCCAGAAAAACTTATTGTGAAGAAACAATTCTCAGTGGCCATGTGGGAATCAGAACCCAGAAAATGGGATGTTCGCTGTTGTGCTAAAGCCGTAGAGTGAAATGTGTGCTGGAAAAAGACTACAAAAGAGATAAAGAATACTGGGACACGTTTCCTTTGTCGTTGTGCTCTTGCGTGGTCATTGTAAAATTGCATGTGGGAGAAATATTCACCGGGGAGCTGCTTTCACTAGCTCTTGCAAAAACGTAAAAAGTTTGCTTCACAGAGACTTGGTGAGTAGGTTCTATCTCCGTCTGCCATATCTCTGAAGCGCAGAATTTCCCCGTCCAAGAGCGGGTCTGCTTTCACAACCCCACATCTGACTCCTCATCTATCTGCAAACTTTTCAACTGATGTAAGCATCCTTTTTTTATTCACTAATGTAGTTCAAGCTCCATCTAAGTCACAACATTGTTAGTCACACATTGAAAGAAACAGGCCCATAAACAATCTATCCATCCATCTTCTTCCACTATTCCGGGGCCGGGTCACGGAGGCAGCAGTCTAAGCAGAGATTCCCAGACTTCCCTCTTCCTAGACACTTCCTCCAGCAAAGGGTTATTCCAAGGCGTTCCCAAACCAGCTGAGAGATATAATCTTTCCAGCATGTTCTCAGTCTTCCCCGGGGTCTCCTCCCAGGGGGACATGCCCGAAACAGTGCCCAAGCCACCTCAGCTGAACAGTAAACAAACTAGAAAACTATAAATTGTCAGAATGTCACCTAAAATATAATTTCATAAGCATCTGCAGTGGAAAGGTTGAGTTTTTCTAGAAAATACTATTAGTATTACTCTACTCAGCCTTCCTACTGAAGTTTGTCATTCCTATTTCTCAGCAATTTCTTGAAATCCAAAAACACTTTTGCATAGTATTGCATGCCATAACTTATGGGACAGACGTTATTATTGTGTTGTTTCGCTCGTCCTTGTCCGCATTTCTTTATATGTGACCTTTTGCAGAGTATACACATCACTCAGCACTTGCGCCGTGGGTCGGAGAAGAATCAGTACACAAAACCACGTTAGTGCTGTCACAGGCTCCGGCTGAAATTGGATTAGTGTCACCCCTGATAAGGCACAGGCACGAAAAACGAAGAGGAGAAAATTGGAAGAAAGGAAACGGCTATTTCAACAACACTTGGAACCCCCTTCATCGACTTCCTCCACAATAATTTCATTTCGACTTCTGACCGCCGAATGCATAAGAGCCCCGCCTTGGCGTTATGGAGCCCGCCGAAGTTAATGGAATATTTATATGCGTTCTGCTGAAGCCGACAATTCCTTTCTCTTGCCGTGAACCCCCTCTCTATATTTTCACTATCTGCACCACTAGAATTGCCTTTGCTGGGCTTTGACACTATTTTTACACCTCCTAAAGCTCTGTATTTTCTGCGCCGAAACTTGAAATGGCCTGTGCGGAGTAAAAGTTGGGTACCAGCCACACTGTGCTACATTCAAATCCAATGCAAAGCAGCCGGATAAGTTTAAAAAGAAAGTGTCAGATTCGATTCAGCGAACGCACCTAAGGACAGACGGCTGAGTTAGCATATCATAAGCTATAGGCATACTAAGTCCATGCAGAATGCTATATTTATACTCCGAGAATTTCATTTGCAGTAATCCCCAGGACATAGGATGGCAATGCTTCTCAACACAAAAAAGAATATGACTTGGGAAGTGGGAGACTCCAGGGAATCTGGAGGAAGCTGCCAAATCAATGTACTATATATTTTTGTTCAACAACAGATCAGTCTTGTCAAACTTATTTTAAAAAATTTTTAGCTAAAGAAATGGTCTAAAACTGCATAAGTGCTGCCCTCTTTAGGTTAAACTGTGGCTGCTGCAGTGGAATTTTCCTATTGGTTTAAAAGGTACACTGGTACATTACTATGTCACAGGCCATACAGGCTCTGATAGGCCTATGTCTCATTCAGATACATGCACCCTGATTGTTACATTAGTTACAATAGTGAGAACTCTCCACCCCCTGCTCACCCTCACTCTTGGCCGTGACCCTCTGTCTCTCTGTCTCTCCAGCACAATCGTTCAAAATTTGGCTGTGGGCGGAGCTTAAGTCACACTTCAAGTATTATTATTATCATTTTGAAAGGGTTAGGAACGATTCGCATTTACAGTGTAGTCTATTTTAGAATATAATGTATGACTACCCTAAGATTAATTTGGGAGCGACTGATGAAAATGAAAAAGAATTGGATTCTCAACCCAGTCCTGAACACATCTTCAGCCCGTGGAGTGGATCCAGTTTTTTCCAGTTTTTCCCTTAACAAGATAAATATAACTTGGCGATTACAATCAACTGCAGAAAATGAATCTAAAATTCCTTTACTAGATATGATCTGTATTTGTGCTGCTGCCTCTTGCAAAAAAGTATAATCTCAATGAGTTTTTATTCTGGTTAAATAAAAGGTAAAATATTTTTGGGAAATAATCCAAATTGGTTTTACTTAACCAGCCTTGATAGCCAAAATGAGAAAACTAGTATTGCACATCATTAATGGTAAGAATTTGGCTGATCACATGAACCTTCTGTCCACTCAATAATTATAATCAAAATATAATTTGGTCTGTTGTATAAAATTCACAGAGAAGCAAGTTAGACCTTGATCAGTGTCTGGGGTATTGTGCTTATGTGTATGTTATGATTCTCTCTTTGATAACCACATTTACATTTCCCACACAGACTGCATTTAAATAATCAAAGGAGCACATTCGAAAAAGTAGAGCAGAAAGTAAGTTTCAAAAAGTATTGAACAACACAGTGAAAAGGATAGAGATACTGACAGGTGAAAGTGAGCGGAAGCAGGGGGCGGGTGCGCAGGAGAGATGGGGCTCACGGAGGAGCTCACGGAGGGGCTCACGAAGGAGCTATAAATAAAGCCAAGAGGGGCCCTGGCTGCTGACGTCATTAGCATTCAGCTAGCACGGCACTTACAGCCTGGCTCCCGCCATGTCTACAGTAAAACCAATAACAGCTCAGGTATCAGGAGATTGTGCTGTTAAAATACATCTTCGTGTGCATTTGAAAGGGGGTGGTGGGGTGGAGGGAGAGATAGGGCGGCGAGGATGCAGCCTGACTGGCATTAAGTATTCAACCGCAGGGTCACACGGTTATAGCTCCTCCACAGAGGCACATTTCCATTCTGCACAAGCTCATCTCTATAGCTTTTGTGTAGTCACAGTCCTGCTACACTGAGCAGATTTGCAATTTTATCCGGAGACTCTAAACAATAAAATGCACTTTATGCTCCAGAGTCTGGCACCCACAAAGTATAATCTGGCTCAGGCCATGTCCAAATATGTATGGAGATTTGAACATGTGTCTCTACTTCAGGAATCAACCTCATACATAGAATAGAAATAGTCCAAGATTCAAAACATCTTTCTTAATTCCTTAAAAGCATTCCATATAACTTTTGTCCACTAGGGGCGCTAATGACCACTGTTGTAGATAATCCAATGACTGCCAGACATTGTCTCAAAATGGCAAGTGTATGGACTAAAAACATAAACAGTCAGTGGTACTAGTCCATTGGATGGTGAGTCTGCTCACAGCTGTGTGCCATGTGTCAGTGTCCTGATGACTGTGGTCTGGTCTGGTCCTGGTGCAGACAGCTTTTGTGATAGTGTTTCTTCACCTGGCACCATGTGCTCAGCCATACATCAATATATCTGTGGGTGTGTGGTGATGGTGATGGGGTGTGTGGTATGGTTTATTTATTGTTCTACTGTAGCTAAATTACTTTCAATTTCAAGGGAGCGGGCTGCACTCTGATGAAGAGGTGTATTTTATGGAGTTGATTGGTGTGTCAAGAATCCCTCTAATAGAAATGATTTGTTTTTGTGTTTTAGATTAAATCTTAACATGACGTTTATATTAGGTCCAATGTCCCTGTCTTTAATCCGTTCAGACAAAAATAACACTGAACACAGAGGTTAATAGGGTTAGTTTTGACGTAAATTGTCCACAGACTGGAAGACACATAACACATTATTCTACACTGTGATTGAACGTTTTCTGACATGGATTTCCGTTGATGGCCCATGGCTGACCGTCTACCACTTACAAAACATACTGTGAGTAGGCTGCAATGGGGACAATTTGAAGATCTCCAACTCCATCTAGTCTTCACTTTTTAGTTTAGTTTGTAGCTTACGTCATTATCAAAGGCTCCTTTTTTGACCAGCAATTGGTTTTTAAAAAATCAGTTCACCAAAAGTTCTGTATAAGTGAGGTAAACGACGCATCGCGCTGACGTGTCCTGCTTGTGAATCGGCTGATATGAAATGATATCTCGACAGTTGAATAAACCTGAGTATGCACGGTTTCTCCCGGTGACCCTATCTCCCCCGCAGATCCTATCAAGACTGTGTTGGGCTGGCTGGCACTGATAACTCGCTCAGAAGATAACAAGCAGCAAAAAAGGAACCATATATGAGGCAAAGTGAAAGAGATAGCACCTGTGTATAGCCGTTGGAAAACATCCATCCATTTAGGTGTGCTCGACGTGCAAGTCAAACAAAGCCACGGAGGTGCGCTGAAAAACGACTTGAGTGGACACCTTTTGAGATACACGGTGAAATTGGGGGGAAAAACTGGGTAAAAGGAAAGATGAGTCATGCCGTCCTTAATGAAAGGGACGGAGGTATGTACGCAGATAGGACAGTATTGTAGTCAGTACCACTATCAGCACATTGTTATCTGGTGTTCTTCTTCACCCCACACGTGCAAAGACCTCCCGGGCCGTTGAGGGGGCACCGGTGCACTGCAGGCCATTACACACATCCACACCAGGGCTGGTAAATAGGACGACCATGGGGAGAGAGGCGGCGGGACAGAAGTAGAAATGAACAGAGAGAGGCTCATTACTGCTCAGAGGAGATAGTGTAACCTGGCTGTCGGGACACCTTTAGTTGGGAGTTAGGGCGATGCTAGAAATATAAATCTGTGCCTAGATGTAATGGCAGTGGTTCAGTGGAAGAGTTGGTGGTTTGACTTCCGCTATGCAGACTGTTGTTGTGTCCTTGGGCAAAAGACCATTAAAACATATTCCCTGTGTGGTTGTGGCATTGTAGGTTAATGATGGTTGGAGAGGCTGCTGTATGCTGCTTTCAGGTGCACGTCGGACAGTTCGGGTGGTACTTTTCTCCGAGATTGCAACTCGTTGACCCGACTTGTGTAAGTTCATGTCCTGTTGCTTGTATTTCAATATAGTAACTTTATTGTAGTACCAATTTGCTGATATGTTTGTGGCTTCTGATGATGGAGCAAGGTTGTTGACAGAACTAAATGATGCCGAAGAGCTAAACTAAATCGTATCCTAAATAATATTTGAGCTAAATAAGACATTTATTATAAGATATTTCGTGCAGATAGCATAAAATAGGCATTACAACATCAACTATATAAAACCACATGTTATAGTTTTGTTTCTGAGACTCTGTTCGGCCATTTTGAAACAGTCAATGACGTCACAACTCGGGCAGTTTGTGCTGCTTCTAAAATTCTGGTTTATTCCGACTTGATCAGACGACTTGGTGAGGTGTTCATGTGCTCCTCCCTATCAGAAACACGTATATACGGTAAACCCCACACCACTTGAAAGCAGCATTAAACTTGACATTATAGTTATTTTCTATCTCTTTTTTGATTTTTCTCTTTTTCCAAAACACAAACCAAATCAAATACCATAATAAACATCTAGCTATCTTGTTTATTTAACAAGATAGCTCAGCACTGAAAAAAATATGCTGTCTAGACCAGCCATTCCCAAAGTCAAGAAGGGCCCCCACAGCTCCCCAAATCTGATATCCAAAACCATCTACTTCACCAATATTTATATTGAAAACATTGGAAACAGTATTCCCTAGCAACTGTAAATAGCTAAATTAAAAAAGAAGCTAAATGTCTGTCATATTGAGAGATGTGTTCAGGGCTGGGGGGTAGTTATGTGTTTCAGGTTTGAGCCTAATCAGGCAAAGTATGTGCAAGTTAGAGGCTGTCAAATATACCTGACTTCACCATTTCAATCCAAAATGGCCGACTTCCTGTTGTAGGATGGGATCACAATAATATTTTATGTTGGGTACACTGTGGAGAATCACTGTACCAAGGGAGATTCACAGATTTCACAGTATTTTTTATTTTTATTTTATAATGAGGAAGGATTTTTCACACAAAAAACAGTTTAACCAAATTCATAAATACATGTACTATCACTCTCACTGTCACTGTGTTTTTGTGAAATGTGTAGTCTAGCCTGTCATTTGCATTGCAAATAAATTGGATCCATTTAGTTGTGTGTGCTACAATGAGTGTACTCCAATGCAGTGACCAAAATGAATGAACACAAAAATCTAGAGACATCTAACCTCACTGGTCACATTTTGAATATCAAAACAAACTTGCCGGGCATTTTTCATAGTTCATAATTTGTGGAAAATGATGTGTAGCCTTCATCGCTGCCTTCTGCACAGGACAGATACTAAAGGCCACCGTGTCATGGAAGAACACAATCTGGTCTTTCTTGTCTTGTCTCAAAAAGGCTAATGTCACACATACAAGGAAATACATTTTTTTTGTAAAAACCATCTCTCTGTGGAAGGTGGATGGAGAAGAGAGGTGTGTTGTAACAGTACCCCCTAGTGGACATGACTGGAAAAAGGTTGATGTAATGGAAGAAAAATACAAAACATTATGCAATTGCTCTGCTGTTTAATTCTTTTGTAATTGATTAGAAGAAGAATAAACAAACTGTCTTCAAGAGTCAAGTCAAGAGTGCCTTCAATATCTGAAAATCATCTGCAGCCCCTCTAATCCTACAAATCTAATACAAATCTTAATCACCAATCTCACAAAGATTTCTATTGAAAATATTGAAAACAACACTCTCTAGTAATATGATCTATGATATAACTTTTAATTCTTTTTTTCAAAATTAATTTCAAGCTAAATTTATTTTTGAAGACTTGCAGGACCTTCGTAGACCCCTAGGTGGTCCCGGACCCCATGTTTGGGAATCACTGGTTTAACCAGGTCTGCCTACTGTAAAATTTGACAAGATGAACACGTAAAATGTATACAGGAAATGGATTGTCCTAAAAATCTTCTGTTCAAGTCAACCTTCAGACCTTCCTTGTTTCTGAGCTGATAGATTTTTTTTTTACAGTGTATAGAAGACCTTTAATAGTTTTTCAAATGTATTCATAAATTTAAATTTTTACAGTTAGGGGTTGGGGAACTGGAGTCTATACTATGGGACTTAAACGGGGCACACACAACACATTTAATAAAGATAACTGGTCAGATTTTTTGGTGTCAGTACAGTAATTCTAGTCTAATTGGCCAACACAATTTCAACCAAACATTGTAGTTTTATATATCATTGTATAATAATAAAAGTATCTCACATAGATTCATATTTTTTCATTTCTTTCCATATTTTTTCATTTCTTTCCATTGTACATCCCTTGTTTGTCCAACCTGTCACTTCTCTTCATTGGTAACAGCAAGTGGTGACAGCAGATAAGAGCTTTGTACACAAGATGCACCTTTCTACAAAAGTAACCCTACGTTTTCAGTCTGAATATAGTTTACTTACAGGGGTGTCCAAACCATGGTCTGTGGGGCAAATGTAGCACACAGAGCAATTTTTTGTGGCCCTCAGGCTTACCTCTCAATTGGCCCAAATAATAATCCAACAAAAAGACAGCATTCAAGATATCCTTCCACTTTTCTGTGTGATTATTCATTTTCTTTTTTGGGCCATTTTTTTGGAAGTGACATTTGGCAAACTCACAACACCACACATTCACACTCTGAATATGGGCCGCACGCTCTACAGACTGAGCTAAACTCAGGCCTTACTGTGCAGTTATAATATACATATTAATATACATATTAAAATGTTATGCCTATTTTCAAAATCTTTGATGCTTTGACGACACACACAACACATCAGTACGCAGCTTTTGGAAATATTTTTTCTCCGACCTGGCTCTAACATTTTTCTCACTGCTCAGATTAACTTGGTCAGCAGTCTGGAGGATCCCCAGCAGTCTGAAGATGTACGGCCTGTATTTGGAAGCAGTGAACGATTACATTAATGAGTCCTACGGAGAGGATGTGTGGAGGCTGATCGA
>JAVQKC010197948.1:0-11719 GCA_036025475.1 Philypnodon macrostomus | reverse complement strand
GTCAGCTCTCGTTTTACAGTTTAACTTTAAATTTTACAGACTTATTTTTTGTATTTACAATAAATATTCATTTGCATCGAATCCTCTCTGCCTCTGCTTGACTGACGCGGGGTAAGCGTGTTTCCCTCTTCCATCCAATCAGTACACGAGCTGAACATGGAAAAACAGATAGAAAGAGTTTGCGCTGGTCTGAATAAATTTAAATATCGGTATGTCCCGCCCAATTTGGGGAAAAAAGAGCGATGCGCTCCCCTTTTCCTTCCTCTCCTTCCCTTCCCACTATCATGGTCTCAACCAAACCAGCAAATATCAGAGTAATGAGCAAGAGTCTGAATTTTGAACTAAAAAGTAAAAACAGCTGTGAATAAGTTGTGAATTTTGAAATAAAACAAGCTCTCTCACATTATTCCTGATAGACCCATTTATTCTCAAATGACTTCTGGTTTGCTGTACTTTTAACTGAGTAAATATTTTTGCTCAAATACAAAGTCAAAATTTCAGCTTTAAACCAACACTTCTCCTTTAGCTGGTAATATTGTTCTGAATAATGTAACTTAACCATCACACTTGTACGTCTGACCATTGCAAAACGTATGTAGTGGAGCCTATTCCTGCAACTATGGGCTTTAGGTGGTTTACATCTTGGCAAGAGGCCATTTAGTTGCATGTGTACCAAAGCAACATCTAAAACTTACTAAAGTCACTATTGAAATGAACGATCACTTTTGGAGATTGGAATCAATGGGGAACCAAGAGTGACTGATCCAGAGTGACTGGAGGAAACCTACACACTAGTCACCAGAAGAGAACCTATAGTAACACAGAGAAGACTTAGAGACTCCATTTAAAGAGATTGTGTGTTGACTGGTCTTAAACTCCTATCTAATGGTGCGTTCACACCAGTCGCAAAAGATGCCAAATTTTTGCGTCTGTCACGTCTATTTGGTCGCTTGACATTTTGAAACAACTCGCGCAAAAGAGGCAAACTTTTCGCTTCAAACAGAGGCAAAATTCGCTTGTTTCTGGCCGTATGACAGCTGTCAAAAGGCCAGTTTGATGAGCTGTGGTCGGGTGTATATGTGAGGCACGGTGGGGCGATAGCATACTCGAGTGGTGCTTTAGATCGATAGCACCAGTGTTTGTAAAATGACAATCTAGCTCGAAACCTCAACATATAATAAAGCCCAGACCCTCCTCAGTCAGTCCTGTTGATAATCTCATCACGTGTGTGTTTCTATGATCTTTATTTGTATGTTTTGTGATACATGGACCAGCCTTGACAGAAGAATCTCCACTTCAGATCGTACAAGTCACACAAAAACTTGACCCCAGTCACAAATAACATCTAATTACTCACTACAGTATCTCAGGACTCTCTGACATAGATCCATTCAGTATTCTTGTCTGTGTAAACCAACACAGATGTGTTTAATGCTCCATACAGACTGACAGTGCAGTTTGTTTATCCACCATGACACTTCTAATGTAACTCCCTGGTGGCTACGTAGTCAGCCCTGGGGCTACGTAGTCAGCGTGTCACTTCCCACAAAAGCAGGCTCCTGATTGGCTATCGTGCCGTGAAATTTCGCCAAAGTTCAGATTGTTCAACTCTGGCCAAAATTCGCCCTCGGTCTCTTTGCGTGTTTCACCTTTTCGCGTCGCTCTTGTCGCGTTTTTTGCTTCCGGTGTGAACGCACCTTAAGAGGCAGGAGTGCTGATGAGTGGTGAAGTCTTAGTTTTCAGCTCCTGGAAAGTCAGTGCCAAACATATTTAAGGTCCCTTTAAAACAATTCTCAAACACCTTTTGAATGAAATATTTTTTTTTTAATTGCAAACCAAGGAACAAAACACAATCTTCTACATCATTCAGTCATTCTCAAAACATACTTGGACACTCCAAAACAAAACAGAAAAAAACAAAAATGCAGTGATTCGCTCTCAGCAAGCAAACAAATACAGACCTCTTACAAAAAAATAACTTTTTTTTTTCAATAATAATAAAAAATAGCCAGCATATATACAAGACAATAATATTTCCTAAATCTGGCTTGGCTATATTCCCAGTGAATGATCTCTTCTATGTAACTAAATTGTTACATATGTCTTTTTGTGAGTGTGAATGAAGACACTCTACCGTCCGTTTTTGGATAAAGCTACTTTTGTTTTTAAATATGGAAGACTTTGTAGATTCACAGGAGGACTCCACGCTCCTGTATCGTGTCGTAAAAAGTTTAAATTATTTTATCTGTGCATTGTTCTGCCCGCGTAAGGCACCGACTAGTCAGTAGGGGTTCAGAAGGCTACTGTACGTCAACATAGAATTAAAAAAAACATTCAACTAGGAGCTCTATGTACATGACTATGAACAAGAACGAAAGAATAACTTAATTTACATGCAACAGTGGAACCAAAAGGACAACATTCATTACTGTAACGCGCCAGGTTTGGGTCCGAGTATGAAGGCTCGTGTAAGGCAAGGTTTTCACCCCCAAAAATGTAGTAGTTCATTTGGTACAGAAAAATGTTAGTGTCCATTGTCAAAACTGTCTGAGAACATTGTGTTCCAGTTGTCTAAGGAAGTCAGAATTTCCAACATGGCTGCACGATACATAAAAAGAAAAGTATAACTAGAACTTGTGTTAAAGGTCTTACATTCTTTTAACCATGTTGTAATGGTTCTATCTCAAACATGTACCAAAAGTTGTGATTTGTTTCATTCAGGGATGTTTGAGTGAGTAATTATGTTATAGTCTTCTCCTAGAGCTGGAAACAGATTCACAGTGATGTGATGTAACAAACTGGGGCAAACCACAAAGTGATCCTGCCTGCTCCTGCACCGTCAACAAATGCACTCAGGGATACATTGTTGCCACCACCATTTAATACATCTGACTGGTGAAGATGTGTGTCCGGCTGTGAGTGTGTCAAGGCTTTGTTTATATCACTGAAAACCAGCACAAAAGTGTCTAATCAGATGTTTCACATCGAGTCCAAGTGGGAGCACCACAAAACAGCTTGTATTAGATAAATATTGTGTGTTTGATGTTGCAAAATGTAAAATGGTGACCTAAATAAAAGCACAATATAGGACCTTTAAGTTTGCATGAGCCATCTACTACTGACCAACCACTATCAGTTAGTGTGCTGCTGTGGGACATTTGAGCATTAGCACAAAGCTCTAAAATGCTCTGTTGTTAAGGCTAAACCTGCTAACGGCACTTTCCAACGTGACAACCCGGAAGACGTTAACTGACTTTCCAGGACAACTGGAACATGCTGTGGAAGTGTCCAGAAATCAATCTACAATGTTTAGATTAAATTGATGTACACAAAGTATAGCTGTCTGAATGAGTAATTACAGTATTTAGCATTTAAAATTACCCATAGGTTTCAGATAAGCTTCCAACTTGAACATATCTCAAGATTGATATCATACACGGACCTGGCAAAACATTATGACTGCCATTGCACCTCTGTTCCTTCCTTTGATAGATACTGACCACTGCAGTTTTGGAGATGCTCTGACCTACTCGTCGGGCCTTCACAATTTTCAAATTTCACAGTGGCAAATTGATTAAGTTAAATATTTGGGACTTTCTAACCCTTAACTTTTACATTTTTCAAAACTGCAAGCAGAGACAGATTTTGTAAAATAGCTGATCTTTGTGAGCGGAGACAGCAGAAGAAAGTTGAGAATGAGCCGTACAGACGTGTGCATGCAGACAGGGATATGTGCTAGATTTCGACTGTGGGGTGTAATTATAAAAGTTTGGTGTGTGTGACAGCGAGACCATGAAAGGCTCAAACTTCAGAACACTCATTCAGAGCTTGTGGGAGGTTCAGGGCGGAGGAGGGAGAAAATAGATTCTGTTCAGCCACAATTTATAAAACCCCAATAAGATGAAGGCAGAAACTAGAGAGCTAAGAGGTGGTATGAGACAGTTGATACTTTTGCTCTAGACTTTTATAATACTTTAATGTTTGCTTAGTATTTTTTTGTGATACCAAAAACAAAGAAAAAAAAGCATTAACCTCTCCTATGCAGTTTGAAGTACCGTAGCTTGCCTTTTGGATCATACCACCAAAGATATCCCCTAATGTCATCTGGAAAAAGCCAAGCACTCTACACTTTGAATTTGAAATCTAAAGAAAATGCTCCAACAGTAAATCGGTTTGAGAAAAAATGTCAAAGGATTGTTTTTTATAATGGCAAAGATGCCACACCAATGGTTCACACATCCAGTGGGCAGAACTCAAACAAATCCTCCAAAATGGGTTTAAGAGATTTTAAACTCACATATCACGTAAATACCCAACATATACTGATTGGTCTAAAAAAACTTCACTCCCCACCTCCCTTTTTTCCCTAAACTAACTTTCCTTTTTATGTTGAACTTCCACACTTTGATTCTTGTATCATTCCCATCCTGAGGAAACGTGGAAAGAGATGAGCTCACTGATTAAGTCACTGCTTTTGTTTCAATGCATTTCTTGTTTTTTAGCCAAAATTCCCCTGGGAGCCATTAACCTCTTGATTTTTTTAATGTATTAAATTTCGTCTTTTCCGCGACCGCTGGACAAATGGCAAACGCAGCCAAACCCCTTAGCATTAGCCCTGTGATCAGTAGTGACGTTATCCCAAACTTTTTCCAAACTGCTCCGGAGATAAAGCCGCATCTGTCCCAATGAGGACTTCTTATATTGGGGAGTTAAAGAATATTGACTTTGGAGCGCCGAGCGAGAGAAGTGAAAATGGCAGTGGTTTTATGAGGCCGCGAAATGAGGCATGATGACAGCCCTGATACTAACATCTGGGATTTATAAGGCATCGCTTTGAAATAAAAAATAGTAAGGAACAGATTGGTGTTAGTGGAGCCTGTTATCATGGCGGTGAGGAGAAGACGCAGGCCTAAACACGGTGCTTTCATGTTCGCGAGCAACTGTCAAAACACAAGCCTGTGAGTGGTGGAGTTCCAGTACCTCGAGGCTGGAGATGGAATGGTGTGTGTTGTTTGTATCGGTTTAGAGCAACAGCAGATAGTGTTGAGAAGTGGACAAGGAGAGAAAACTGATGCTGAAGTGCATGTGTGGACAAAACACATGGGACAGTTACAGTAACATGGATTGTAATGGGCTCCACTCTTGTTAAGGTTTTCTATAACATTATTTTGAGGGGAATTTGTGCCCAGTTGTATTCAAAAGAAACAAAATTGTCTATGTTCACTGTTGTCTTTTGATTTTTTTTCCGAAAACAAAGATTGAATTTCTTACCACATAATTCTATATACACTTAAGTCCAGCTTAAATCTTTCACTATATCAGTGGTTCCCAAACTGTGCTACATGGATTTTCTTTGCTTAATTTTTCTCTCCTTAAGTGGGCCCACTTGGCACCATTTAGACCTGTTTATTCTAGGTTTAGACTTAACCAAATCCTTTAATCCTGGTTTAGACCTTGTTTAATTCTGCTACAGTCCATGTTGTGTCCTTATTTAGTAATGTATTGCACTGAATGAATCTCCATTTCATTTAGTGATCCTGGTTTAGGCCTGGCTTAGACCCAATTTAATCTCTGGTACAGTGCCTGTTTTGTTCTTTTTTCCTGCCTTATTCCCCATTTTATTTATTGGCTTACACCTGGTTTAGTCCTGAATTAGGTTAATTTAAGTCCAACAAAGTGGTAGCCAAACATTTTCTGAGATGTGAAAAAAACAATGCTATAGAGCCTGTACATCTCATGTCAAATAAACTGAAAATCCTTTAGCGCAATACATTCTAGTTTCTTCTGTCCACTTCCCCAAACTAGGACAAACTGTCGTGCATAGAGAACTGCAGATGTGTTTTGAGGGCAGTGTTCTTTGCATCATTCCCTTGGCCATCTTTTCCCTTTACGGACTGCATGCAATTGGCTGTTCATACTATTTGCGATCCATGATAGTGATTTCAGCTGGATGAGCAGTCTGTCCAAGTATTCAGCAGAAGACGTGGGACGCTGGGGAGCAGAAGGCTGGACGCACAAATACTTGAAGACACCTGGCCTGGGACAGCGTGACAGGTGTGGACAGCGCCAACAATACAAAACTCAGAGGAGTAAGGAGACATCCCTGCGGTTTTCCCCCTAAAGTCCAACCTCTTTAAGTCCTTAAGGTTAAGTGGTTACAATCAAGGCAAACCTTTCAAATGTAATTGGGATTTACTATGAAGTTTCTTTTTAAACATACCACTCCCTGCGCGAAATGACCGACCCGTCCATATGTGAGACATAATCGCTCTCTACTCCGTTGTCGTAACAGTCCTCCGGCAGATAGGGGGAGCCGTTGTTCACTATGGTGCTGTGAACCGGGGGTCCGCTGGGGTGCATGTTTTGGTTATTGTAATGCTCGGGGTAGTTAAGATTTCTATGGTTGTCCGCCCACTCATCCCGTTCTTTATATTCGGGATAAATTATATCACCGCCAAGTTTAGGTTTTAGATCCTGGCTGCCTTTACTAGTTTTGTCCCCGTAGACTTCCTGTAGCTCGTGCGGTTGTAAGACGTCAAGCTGCGCCTCTTTCTGCATATCGGATGGACCAAGGTACTGTTTAGTGTAGTAATCGCCGCGGAAAGTACGACGCTGGCGCATGTAGCAGGCCACGCCCAGGACCAAGAGAAGGATGAGGAAGAGGAGCCCGCCCACAGCCCCACCCACGATGGTGCCCAGGCCGCTGTCAGGAAGGGAGGCCAGGGTCGGGGAGGAGAAATGGGCCCGTCGTTGGTCCACAGCAGAGCCGGAGGTCAGGGGGGCGGCGGTGGTCGGGGAGGCGGTGGTGGGAGGAGGGTCTGTGGAGAGAAAAAAAAAGAAAAGGAGAAAACATTAGAATACTGATTGATTATTGATAATAAAGGAGGGCACAATAATGAGATGTGTTCAAGTGTAAGGCAGGAAGACATGAACTCTGGTTTAGACCTAGTGTTTAGACCTAGTGTTTAGACCTAGTGTTTAGACCTAGTGTTTAGCCCTAGTGTTTAGCCCTAGTGTTTAGCCCTAGTGTTTAGACCTAGTGTTTAGACCTAGTGTTTAGACCTAGTGTTTAGCCGTTTGTGTTTAGACCTAGTGTTTAGGCCTAGTGTTTAGGCCTAGTGTTTAGGCCTAGTGTTTAGGCCTAGTGTTTAGACCTAGTGTTTAGGCCTAGTGTTTAGGCCTAGTGTTTAGGCCTAGTGTTTAGGCCTAGTGGTTAGACCTAGACCTAGTTTAGATGTCCCTATTTTATTCCTAGGTTTCCTCGTTCAAAAAGACGGTGAGATGGTACTTGATATGAAAAGTTTAAGAACCACTGTGCTAGTGTGATTGCGTTGTCTTGTTTTGTAGTGGTCGGAAAGACCATTGCTGCTGTGGTAAGGCTGCCCCCTCTGTGTCAGTCTGCCCCAGGGGATTCGTGGCAACACAGGTAGCTTTTCACATCTATTCATGAATGCACAAATTGACTAATTTAAACATGTAGAAATTGACAGCTAGCTAGAAAAAGCCAACATTGTTACAAACCCAATTTGTGCTTATGTTACCATCTGTCAAGATGATCAGGCAAAACATCTCATAGTCAAACATTCCAATGTCTTTAGCTTGTGCAGTGCTAGAGCAGTTGGTCATATCACACTGCCCAGCCTCTTGTTTTTATTACTGATGAATGAAAAATCACAAGTATGGGAGGAAGGAAGACTTTACGCTCTGTATGACTGACAAAGCAAGCACGAATGGTTATTCAATTAATTTACAAGATGGGTGCATGCTGTAAGATCGCAGACATGCCTCTCCAGAGAACGGGGATCTGCTGAAAGCTGTGTTCCGGAGCACTGTAAAACCCAGTGTCCATCTGACTCAAAATTATTTATTTATTTTTTTATGTATACCTATTCTTTATTAACAGTAATATTGTTTTGAACTGTATTATTTAAGTTGCAATTTTGTATATGATATATTAATACATTAAAAGCAAGGTCCTTTTTTCTTTGCAATGGCTCAGTGGTAGAGTGGTGGTCCTATAACCAGAGGAATGCAGGAATGCAGGTTCGAATCCAACTCAAAACTGTAAACTGTTGCCGGGAAAGACACTTAACCCACATTTCCTGCATATGAATGTGGTTTTGTGATTGGTGTTTGGTGGTGATTGGTAGGCTAAAAATGGCTGCCATCAGTGTGCCCCAGGGCAGCTGTGGCTACCAAGGAAGTTTACCACCACCAATATGACTGTGGAGTGAATGAATAATGCAAATGTAAAGTGTCTAAAAACTATGCATTATTATTATTATTATTATTATTATTATAGGAACTTAGATACCATTGAGTTAATATAGTAATATTTTTTAACACAATCAGTGTCCCCCGTTTCTATGAGCTGACTAGACTTAGGTTTTACAGTTGAGCAAAAAACAGGCGGAAATGAGAGGGCCAGGAAGAGGTTAAGTGCAGACAGTGGTAGTGTGGCCGATGCGGGGGTGAGAGTGATTAGCTGTGTGTGCGTCTCTCCCTCGGCCCGCTGTGGAGAGGTCATGTGAGAAGATGAAACATGGTGTGATCGATGTGGGGATCCTGTTTGTCCTCACAGGCTGCTGCTGCTGTTTGTGAAGGAGCCAGAACCAGAGACAGAGGAGCCAAGGTCGAGAGGGGAGTCTACGTCCTGACACCAGACCTCTGGAGCTAAGAGCACATTGATATAACAGTCCCTTTAACTCCTTTAAAAATCTGCCTACAAGGGCTAACTGAGGTCTTTAGAGCTGTAGTCTGGAGCTATAGTCCGGAGGATTCCTAATATAGGATTTTTCTAGGAACTAAAATTATATCTTTAAGGTTATATGTTATCATATTTTACCCTGGCTTTTTCTTTGCATTTGACCCATCCTTCCAATGCCACCGCAAACACTCAAGGGCAGTGGGCAATAGCTGAGTAGAACCTTCTCCAGATCTTGAGCCATGATCTTGGCCAGGACCTAGATGGAGGATTGCTTATAGTGCATTTTTGAAGTTGTAACACACAGATAAAAGGTGTAACATGCAAACTGCACATAGGCCTCATGGGACTGGGGCATTTTGACTGTGAGGCAAAAGTGCTAACCAGTTGTGAAGCAGAAGTCAACTTTTACCTTATAGAACTAAAACTACTGTAGTTATTGTATGGGATGTATGACCAGTGGCGTGATTAGCGGTTTGGGGGCTCAAGGGAAACATGCGCAGGGGTCTCGCTATTTGGCGCTTTTTAGTCCTACCTGTAAATTCTCTTGATTTGTCAGTCCACAGCAACCAGATGGCTTAAACCAGGGGTGTACAAACGTTTTTTTCACTGAGGGCCACATTGTCAAAAATGAATACCTCGGAGGGCCAATCTCTGATGTGACCGATCTCACTTCACCAAAAGTCCCCTTTGGTTGTATCTGTTTTCTGGACACACATGTTCAGCAGGTTTGTTCACTTAGTGTCCCTCTATATTATAACCACACAGAGAAGTGGACAGAGATGCTTTCTTTTAGGTGGATTATCTAGAGTCATTTGGCCCCCGGGCCATAGTTTGGACACCCCTGGCTTAAAGGTACAGAGAAAAGGGAAAACAGGCGAGGTGTATTGGCTACGTAATGCCTACTATTTTACCAAATGAAGTTATTTAAGTAATAATTACCAAGACATATCATATTTAGGCTTCATTTACGGGGACCTGGAACATTGGGGCCCTAAGCAGCTGCCTTCTTCTACCTAATGGTAGCACTGCCTCTGTGTATGACATTTACTGCACAGTGAATACAGCTGTAATTCCACACACTTCTGTAATACATATTTAGCCCTGGAGAGCGACCACTGAACAGCAGACACAAATCAAGGACATCCAATGCTCTGGCAGAATACTTCTTTCTAATAACTATGCAACAATCCCACCCTGGAGGGGGGCAATATATCCTCCAAACATATGAGCATCTGCAAGCATGTAGCTGATCAGCTCCCAGACTAGCAGCCAAAAACCACAAGACTACAGAGGCAGCGGGGGAATGTGAACCGGCCCCACAACATGCAGCAGCAGGGGAGGAGGGAGGGAAGCACTACCCTATCAACCAGTTTAAGGGCTTACAGTGAAGGAAAGAATGAAATGCAAAAATAATACAGTGATTTTTTTTTTTTTTACAATTTTAATTTTCCAGCAAATATAGGCCTAAGCCAGTGGGCAATGAACTGTTAATGGCAGTACTGACAGACAAGGCAAACAGAGGCAATTTAGATTCTCCTACAGGAAGCCGTAGCACCAGGAGAGAACCTACAGTAACACAGAGAGGACATGCACCTCAAAACATAGTTTGTAAAATTTTAAAGGTCCAATTACTACATAGTGTTGCTTTGGTGGGGTAGCGTGGCTCAGTGGTAGAGAGGTTGTCCCGCGTCATTGTATCCTTGATCAAAACACTTATTGCCTATGTATGACACTGGTTGTGTGATTTGTTTTTGGTCGTGGCAAAATGGCTACCACGTCTCTGTTACTGTGCCGTCGGGCAGATGTGACTACAAAGGTAGTTTATCACCACAAGTGTGTGGAGTGAATGAATAATTGACTAAGAATGTAAGCGCTTTGAGGCCTTGTAATGCATAATTTAATTCCAAGATTATTATTTAGTATTTGACAAGACAGTTTTGTGTATTTGCTCATGGCTGCTCCCTCTCTTGGACAGACTATCAGCTGTGCTTTGGTCTGGAGCGTGACTCTAGCTTGCCCTGTAAACAGATGGGCCCTGACAGCCTGATCTGGGGCCCGCTCCAGTTCTTTTCTCATTGATGGTGAGAAAGCAGAGTGTGTGAAGAAGTAAAGCGGTCCAAGAGCAGCAGTGGGCTTTGTTTGGAAAAGGATTCAAAGGGAACATGGGAAGGTATCCACGCCCTCACCACAGTGAGGGGAGTCCGGAGCATCAGGAAGCTCACCAGACTGATTTAAGATCCAGTCGAATTTTATATCACTGCATTAACATAAATCCATCCAAACCAGACACAGCACTGGAAATCGCTTTGACATGTGATCTTTCTGTGATCTTTTACTTGTTGCACTGATGCAAAAATTTTTAAAAAAAAAATTAAAAGTTCCCAGATGTTTCCCAAAACAGATTGCCGTTAGTTATGACTTTTCTGTGATGAAAGATCCCTTACGTTATGACCTTAAGATTAATCATGGAGCACTTGAAGATTGGTTTACATTTGAATAGAGATTTAGGCTGAATCATATAAGAAAAAAAACATAATTCGCAATAGACAAGATTAGGGGTGGGACAAAATTTTGATATTGCTATATATCGTGATACTGTATTGATATTGCAGGCTTTTTGTATAGTTCAGAAAATTAAGTCAGTATAGTAGACTTTGTGAGATATATATATATTGAAGTATCCACTGTTGTAATTATTAAACTAGGCCTGTGCTGTCGTCCCCGATAGGAAGGCGTATATCGGCGAAATGGCCCCATACGTCTGCCCCATACGTCTGCTACAACTGTCACCAACGGGCACCTTAATCAGACATTGTGTGATTTCTAAGGGTTTTAATATTAAGTATTTCAGGTTTGAGACTAATCGGGCAAAGTATGTGCAAGTTAGAGGCTTTCAAATATACCTGACCTCCCAAATTCAATTAAAAATGGCCGACTTCCTGTTTGTTGTAGGGTGGGGTCATAATAATATTTTATGTTGGGTACACTGTGGAGAATCACTGTACCATGTTT
>JAVQKC010197944.1:0-10070 GCA_036025475.1 Philypnodon macrostomus | reverse complement strand
CTGGACACACTTACTTTGGCAGAGAGCAATGAAACTTGGTACAGTGATTCTCCATAGTGTACCCAACATAAAATATTATTATGACCCCACCCTACAACAAACAGGAAGTCGGCCATTTTGGATTGAATTTGGGAGGTCAGGTATATTTGGCAGCCTCTAACTTGCACATATTTTGCCCGATTAGGCTCAAACCTGAAATACCTAATTGCCCCCCGGCCCTGAACACATCTGACCAATATGATGCCAGTTACCTCTATAGCGCCCCCTATAGACTGAAAGAAGAATATAGTTTTAGGGAAATTAACAAAGTTTAGCAAAAAACATCCTCCACAAACATCAAAATAGTCAAATAGACCCCTCCCATGTTTGTCCCTCTTAATTGCTCATTAATAATATAAAAACCCTTAGAAATCACACATTGAGTAAGTTGCCTGTTGGTGCCATAGCAGTTGTGGCAGACGTATGGGGCCGTTACGCCGATATATATACACCATGCTGTCTGGTACAACAGTGTGTGCCTAGTTTCATTATTAGTACCTATCTTTAAAAGCTACCCTTTCATGTATGTTCTGCTTCACTTTAAAGCCCTGGTACAGGAAGTATGTGCACTGGCCCTCATCAGGTGCTGTTTGAGGAGTGAATGAATAAAACAGATTTATGGACACTCCATGACAGGCCTGGGCAGGTGTTTGAACCATGCACTGTATTTTTGTTCAACATACTGTAAATCTATACAGCTGGATTTAATTATTTGAAAGATTTCATACTGTGCTGCTTTGCTTTTCTAGTTTTTCAATCCAGAAAGTCAAAGTTTATTTTCATTCTTCACCTGCATGAGAGGTGATAGTTATTCACATCAAAAACACACATTATCCTATAGCTAGCCCGCTTCCTCTAAATGCATCTCCCACCTGTTTCCAGTCTGCTAACCACACTACTCAATAGCTTAGTCTAATTCTAAAGTCACTCATTGTTAAATGAATAATGTTAGTGAATAAACAGTGGACATGCTGTGAAATGCTGTTTGCTATAGACCAAACATTAAAAAATATAGTTATCCTGAAGAAAACCCTGGCTTGTACATGGGGTTGTAGGATCCTCATTCGGTCTGTCCAGTAAGAATTCTCTCCAAAAATGTCATTTAAAAGGCTATTGATCTAATGCATATTGTGGATTTATCAAGGGATGCCTATTGAAATATATGGAAAAAAATATGTTGCTGTTTTGAAAAAGAGGTTATGTTTTGTCAATCTATAACAACTTTTCTATGATTTCTAAGTTTTACGCAGAATGACCTTGGCCTTTAGAGAATCTCTCCAACCACAATGAATAGCATATTTGAAAGGCAAAATGAAACTGGTGAGAGCTTGTGTACATTGTAGAGCACAATTGTAGAGTACATTGATGTGTGCTTTTACTGATGTAGCCTTGATAAGGTACTTCCTCCCAATTTGCTCTTCAAGTCAAAAACCTTGTCCATTGTGCATTGCCTTTATGAAATCATATAATTTGTCTTTCTACATAGACTGGATGGAATTGTGTGTGTGTGTGTGTGTGTGTGTGGGAGGGAGGGAGAAATAAAAACTGTCAAATTTGGAGATGAAAAGGTTTCAGAAAAGAGGCAGTCGTAAAGTGCGCAGCCATCTCAGCATGTTCCAATTATAATGACTTTGAAGAACGATCCAGCCATACAGCACTTGAGATCGAGACAAAAATGCATACTCCTGGAAAGGAAACCATGGGTCAGGCTAGAAATGAAAAATGAAGTGCTGCTAATGCTTCTGGCAAACTAGTTAGAACGGTGTCATAGGACTTGAGAGCGTCCACAAAGCTGCAACACAAATATAGGCTGTACATCAATTCAATTTATGTCAAACCCCAAAAATCAGTGACTCGTACCAACCAGCTGCACACTGTATAGTTTTACATATTTCAGGCAAAATGAAAAAGCTCACCTGTCAATGCACATTTTTCCATGCTTCTAAGCAAAGTGTTATCTTCCAACAGACTGCTCTCAGGAACTCTTCAAAAGTAATAGGATTATCCATGTCCCGTATAAAACAGTACAGATTACATGAGCCACTGCAGCCAAGTATTCTCTTTTTGTAGCAATATCAAGTTGTTTTTTTTGGGGGGTAAATGGTTGTTTTTTGTTACATAGAATTGACCTTCAAAATCTGTGACGACAGCTGAACATAATTTTTCTATTTTGCTAGATATTAACTTACAAAGATTTAATGCCAGATGTTTGCAGGAGTCGCCATGTCTAACAGAATCACCCAGTTTAAATGCATCTCAAAGCCTACTGTTTTTTTTAAATATATATATAGTATGTACTTGTACAATGAATGGAAAGTTAGTTAGCCTCAAAGCATAACCTTCAAGGACAGCATTGGTTTATATGTTTGCCTTTCTTTCAGGCTGTTGTATGGTTGAGAGCTGTTAAAGTCTACTGTAAAAAGTATACATCACACTGTTGGATGGTGGCATTTGCTCTTGACACAATATAAATACACTTTTTGGATTAGCTGATTTTGTCCACAGCTTGTTCTGGGCCACACATTAACATACAGTCAGATTTACACCATAGCCTCAGGTTACTACAGCTGCCTCTCACATCAGCTACAAAACTTTTACCACAATGTGAACTTCCAGCCTGACCTCTTCTCCAACAGAGCCTGTATTGTTCTGTTACAATGTCAGCCTAAAAGAGTCTATAGGGGAAGTCACATGAATGCATTAAGTGAAATTTCTAATGGTGAAGTTATCTTACCTTATGATTGAGTCCTCTTTTCCTGATTCTACGGGCATCACTTCCTGTGGTCAACATCAAAATGGACATTACCAGCACCAGTGAGTGTGCCATGGTGTGTCCCGGAAGAAAACTCCAAAATCCAATCCCTTTTCTTATTCCAGTTTGTTCCGTAAAGTGAGTGAAAGTCCTTTTCTTCTGCAGCCGGCTCTCATGTGCTTGTGCTGCAGATTACACAAGCCTTCCCTCTCTCACTCCAAACGGACTTGCCTTTTTATGCACCGGGGGAAGGCGCAGGGCAAAAAGTGACAGTGAATGCTAAGAATGAATGGAAGCAGTTAAGGTAAGAAATGAATGAGTTAGAGAGGGGAAGGGAGAAACAGGAGCTGTCTAGGCATCAGTGGTGAGGAGTGCTGGGCTGGAAGTGTCTGCTGGCACTGACAGTCTCACATGGGAACGGGGGGAGCGCTCGGGTCAGAGTGAGACCTCCCCTCTTAGCACATTGTATCTTACACATCTGGTGAGCTATGAATGAATATGGCCAAATGTGTCTGTGAGGTATCTACTTGGGTTATTTTTTATTTATTTATTTGTATTAGTTGGAATTCAACAAATTGACTTTGCGTCTCAATTGATAGAGCAGATACATCCCAGCATTTAAAAGGGAGACATTTCCCATGACTGACAATACATCATTTGAAAATGCTGCTTTTTTGCACTATACTTATTGGCACTAAAAGCCTTACTTAACAAACCAAAATAATCATAGCTTCATAGTGATAGCTTTATGACATAACTACGGCACAGAAATGCGAGAATGTACATTTTTCAAGCATACGATCTCTGTCGCTTAACTGTTATTATACTGAAACAAACGGCTTGGCTAAGTATAGGGTTTGACAGAATGGGCTTACTGTTGTGAGATAAACACTGTGGTTCTCTGGATGTCTCTTTCTCGGGTGAAAAAGCGAATAGTGGAATGCACACGCACAGCTGCCGATGAGCTTGTGTTTGTCCAATATGTTTTTAGAAGATGGCTTGTGATTTTGATTGCACTGACCCATAAAACGCATGTGGTGCCGGGAACAAGGGGCCTCTCACATCTTACTTGCTTCATTGGTTTCTCTTTCTGCTTCTCTTCCTTTTCTACATATCTGTCTTCCATTTTGCTATTTTTCACAACAAACTCAGACATCTTTCACTCCCTGCAGCAATATAACCCCCGTAACCCCGGAACATGCCCAGCCTTCTGGACTTCTATCGCCTTTCCCTTCGCTCTGAAAGGGAGAAAGAATGCTAAGCCCGCACAAATCTCCGTCATTATTAGTTTTACAGGAGCGGGGCTCAAGTCACCGAGAGGCCCCCAGCTTCACTTACACAAAAGGGCTGAGCCAAGAGAAAGAATGGGCTAAAAACGAGCAAGCACAAAAGGGGGAAATAGGGGGAGATAGTGGGTAAGGGCGGATGAAGAGGTGGGCCTAGATGAATGGAGGTGTGGGAACGTGGGGAAGATTAGCCTACTTAGCTTTAGCATTGTGCAGTTTGTATGTTTGTATGTTTAGGAGAACTTTATTGTTGTTGAAGAATATCACTGGTTGCTGACAATTGCAGGGTTGCTTTATTTTTTACTGGTAAATTGTGAGCTAGGGTCAGATAATACTAACACCAGCCACAAGGGGTCAGTAGAGGAACATTTGATGGCAATCGTATACTCCTGAATTGAATTCCCCCAGGGTGGAAACTGGTCAGGGCACTATATTTATATATTATGAGATTGGGTCTCAAGTTCTCTGTTAATTAAAACTGATATTGCAACCATTTCAAGAACAAGAATGCATTGTAGACTAGCAATAACAAATATGTCAAATATGACTCAAACAACAACAAATAAATAATATTGATACTATACAATCCTTTTATTACAAAATCTATAAATTTAACGATAACTATTGTGGTTGTTCATATAGGCCTACACTAATGTAATGTATGGATTGGAGCCAACCTCAAGGGGGCACTACAGAAGAAAGTAAACTTCAATCCCTGTCCTCAGTCATTTTTGTATACAGGCTGTTGCATGAGACTTCCAGCACATGTAGTCATTACAATAAAAGATGCAGACACAATCCATTTATGGAAACACATCTAGGGTTAAGAGCCATAACATAATACATACAAACACCTTTTATGCTTTGCTTCAGCGACATTCTACAAAAAATGGCATAAAAAATACTTATATCTGGTCTTTATTATCTCACTTTCTATTTTCTCTCGGTTCCAGCTGGATATCTCCCAGCACAGATGTTCTCACATACATCATCCATATCCTGTCTATGTTAAATATGGAATGTATACATGAATAACAGATAACCTAAACACAATGATGCAGTACAGCATAGACCTACATACTGTAAGTCCAATGGGGCACACAAATTATTGCTCCAGCTAGAACAGGAAATGGCATATGTCTGTATAAATGAGTGGCACTTACAGTTGCAAGTAAACAACATTGTGAAAGCTAAACAAGATATTGAGACTGGAAAAAGGAAGGAAGACGGTGAGATAAAGTATGATAAAGAATAGGGCCTCAAGCACAAAAGATCAAAATTCCTTTCATCTGTGAGGCTCTGGCTCTGGGGAGACACTGATATACTGGGTGGAGTTATGATAGGACTGCATGATATTAGAAAACATTTGATAAGCAGTAACTATGTTTTCTATACTATACTAATATCTTTCCACAGTAGTCTGTAAGTTATTAACACAAACTCAAAGACTAAAGCAGGGTTAAAGACAGGGCTATACCAGGAGTCAACCTAAGCCTAACCATAAACCAAGGCTAAAACCTGTTCAACCAGTCTAAACCAGAACTAAACCAGGCTCAACCACACTTAACTAGAACTAAACCAGGCTTAACTTAGACCAAACCTGGGGCCGATCTGATTTCCTTGTGTTGCTGATGATGAAGGGCTATCATTCTAGTTATTAGTCAGGACGATCTTTTCAATGAACATTCACCCAAACCTATTGCACCCTACCCATGACCCGGGCCCTAATGTCGGTCCTGGAACATCAGCAACATGGGGAAATCAGATCAACCTTCAGCTAGGCTAAATAAGGGTAAAACCGGGACTTAAATTAAGTTAAACCTAAAATTAGGACTAAACAAAGGACTACTGAGGTTAGACTAGATCAAGTCACTCATCATCTTTTAAGAGGACATATATTTGTGTAAATCTCTCTCAAAAAAAAAAAACATATAATCTTTTACAATCAATTTTGCAGTCATTATATCTATATTGCATTTGCTCATATTGCAATTACATTATATATCATATGTCGTGAAGGCTTATTCTAGTCTACATTAACAAAGTAAGGCCTGGGTTAGAGACAGGTTAGACTTGGTCAGAGCAGCTCTAAAGCCATGTGTGACAATTATACGAGCACGGTAAATGTGATTTACACCAGCCAAATGAGAGCATGCGTGACATATGTTTGATAATGGAGTCCAGGCCGGGCATCTGGACTGAATATGTGCAGAACAATGTTGTTTCTGTTAGGAGTTAGTGTGTGTGTGATATAGAAAAACATTGCAAATTGCGTGATGCAAAGTTTATGTTCCACTAAATGAAGTTCAGTATTTGATTCCTCGAGTTATTTCTGGCTGTGTTTTAATATGTCTGTAAACACAGAAGGTGCAGAGGCTTGTGGTGGGTGTATAAAGCAATTTAACTCATTTATAGTTATACAGGTTGGGATTTTTTTCTCTAATCTTGAAACTGACCATATATGTATATATATATTGTTTCTGATCTGCTAAACAGCTGACCTGTCAAAGTCATTCTCCTTCTAAATTAGCTTTGTTTGCCTGGGTCAAAGGTTGTCAGTGATTAATGGGTATGAGTAAAAGCTGGTGGATTTAGGTTGCTAATTATTATTCCCATATTCTATAGATGTGACCTATACACTGCCTCTCATCTGGATTTAACTAAACAAATAGGTAAGAGCATCCTGTAGTTGGTCATGTCTCGGTTTAGCAATATTATGTGCCCAAAGAATGAAGTCAGCTGAATACCTGAATATACTGAATGACCTGATTATGTGGTTCAGAGTGGTTCAGGGAGCATGAGACATTATTTTCTTTCTTTGGTTGCCTGGCAGTGTATTATAAACATCCACATTTAATCTTTCCACAATACTGTGCAAGGTGGTCCTTAAAAACCTTTAAACATTGTTGAATGGACTTCAACAGTAAATATGTAAACTTTGTCTTTATATGGTCTTACATTCAAAGGCACCCATTATAAACATTTACAATGCTTTATTGTGTATTTTCAAGCCTGAAGCAGCTAAAGAGCCAGAGAACCTCTAGAGTTAATGACTGTTTTACAGCAGGATGGATGTGTTTGAACAACGTGATAGCCCCAAACTCCCATAGACACACACCTAATGTACTGTACATAGGGACAGCATTGTATACACCTTCTATACATTCTGTCCCACTGTAAAGAAACACAGTGGACATGCCTGGCGCCATTCACTTCCAACTGGATAAGTCTGTAACACTATCTCATACTGTGCCTGTGTATGTGCTAGTAGCTTCTCAAAGTGACATATTGTTGCTCCCTGTGCCTTTGAACAGTTGCCATATTGTGTGTGGGCTGCAGGGCAAAAAAGCAGTATAAAGATTAGAGGAACAAACAGCGGGCGAGATGACAGAGGAAGTGCAGATTGTTGATACGAGAGATGATTGACTATCATACTGTAGACTAAACATCCACTTGGCTTACATTCCTCCATGTGAATTATAGATATACAGTTTATGGATTGAAGGAAATTAAGTTGCATGGAGATATTTAACTTGGATATAAACTTAAAAGATGGTGCTGAGTCACCAAGACAATTCATTTAAAAACTACTGTAAGTCTATAGCCAGATGTGAGTTCTCTGTATATTCTATACAGAGCGACTCCCCTTCACAGAGACTTCCCCCACGGTACAAAATTCTCGGGCAGTCTGTTTTGTTGATCTGCACAGTCACGCTTGCTTTCTGCTTGCTTCTCCAAAACATTCAAGATGGCGCACGGGAGTAGTGAAAGTATTTTATTCAGCCGTATGTTTTCACAGCAGATTTAACGCTCATCTCCATTTGATTATTTACGCACATTGTAGGCTGTTATACCACTTTACAGATTTCTGCCACTTTTCTGATTAGTCCGCGCTGTTCACCCCACCCTACAAATCAATTTCCAGGCTAGTAAATCTAATCCAGCCAGATTTATTTGAGTTTGAACCTGAAAATATTTTGTATTTATTTTTTATTTGCTAAAAGCGAGTTGCTTATACTTAGCTTAAACACTGCCCTTATCTTGCAATGGTAAAATTTTATAGTTAGTGGGTATATGCTCAGTCAATTAAGCCACAAACCATTACATCTCAAAATAGTAAAGAATAAACTAAAACCCATATTTTTTTTATTTTACTGGCCTCTTGTGGTTGGAGTCAGTATCCTATCTTGAAATGAAACTGAAAGTATTTTTGGATCCAGGAAATGATATAAATAAACCAAACTAAAAATAATTTCCTACTTATTCCTAAGTGAATAATATTTGTATTTCATGATAAAGTCCTCCAGTTTACTGCAGTGACCTGCTGCCATCTGTGCCGGTGTGGCTTTGCGGTGGCCAGTTATGCTCATTAAGCTAACCCCCCGCTGCAAGCCCAATCATTGCCAATTACCCCTGTGTGAGTGCCCTCCGCTATAATCACAGTGAAGGCTAGACCCAGGCCTAAACCACAACTGTTTCAATCCTATGTCATTATCCTTTCTATTTTAATGACCCTATCGTACAAAGAAAGGCTCTGATTTCTCCCGGTAGTTACCGTTAAAACCACCATTTCCATTGTGGCTATGTCTTTTTTTTCTTTGCTTGAAATGTAGAAAAAAGGTAGACACTTTTACTCCTATATAAGGTATTTAACATTCACAGGTGCACTCATTTAACACAATCTATAACAATAACAATAATCTATATCATGAGACAAATCAAGTCAAATGGACATCATTTCAAACCGTGCATCAGAAAGAAGAAAGGTGATTTTTGAAGTTTTATTAAGAAGAACCTGTATCAGTGACTTCATAAAACCCGTTTAACTACAAATTCAATGTACAGTACATCCAATCCAATGTTCATCATAATACCAATCGGCTACTATTCATTGTGCTTTTTATTACTTATATGAACACTGGAATTGTTACAGTAAAACTGATGGTGAAGAGCAGATCATCTTCATATCACAATACAATCTTTTATCACCATATTGTCCACTCCTAGGTATAAAGTGTAACTATTAAAGAGCCCAGGAAGTACGACTATCATATTTTTACCTTTAGTTTGTGAAGGAGAGAAAAGGCACCCTTTTACTTCAGGTGAGATACTGCAGGGGAAAAAACACATTTTGTGAAAAATGTATTGCAAGTCTAATGTTTTCATATGGAAATGATGCATTTTGAGTGTAAAAATGACCAAAATTGCATACTTTTCCAGGAAAAAATCTCAATGATAGATAGATCCAGGTTTAACTGTCTTGTTTTAACTTGTAGACATTAGATGCAAAGAAAGAGGGGATTTTGGATATCTTATTTAGTCTTATTTAGTCTTCCAAATAAAATCATTGGGTCAGAGTGTGAGAAAAATTTAGCATTTTGAGAAAACGGCATTCGAAGTTAGAATTTACCACAAATGCACAGAAAAATGTTATAATATAAATACTTTAAGGTATAGATTGGACATTTTCTGTGTTTCCAGTTGAATGCTGCCCTGTTAAAGCTGCACTACCTGATTTTGTGACTGTAAAAGTGATGTGTGTATAAAAAAAAAATCTAAGTTTGAATTATACACTTCATTTTCCTAATTCCCCTCTTTCACAACCCTCTATCATGGTCTCACATGAACCAGGAAGTATGTACACAAGCCAGGAAGTATGAGAATAACAAATCAGACATCTGGAGTTGACTTTTAATTCTTCAAAATAAATAATAAAATAGTTGTGATAAAGCTGTGAATGAAACTGATTCACTAAACAATAAAAAAATATAGTTTTACCCGTATAGTGTCTCGCCTTAGGTTATCTTGGCATTCATTTTCTATTATTTGAGTTGTAGAAGTTTGTAATTCAGTACAGATATTTTATTTTATTTTATTTTATTTTATTTTTTTTTATTTTATTTTATTTTATTTTATTTTATTTTATTTTATTTTATTTTATTTTATTTTATTTTATTTTATTTTATTTTATTTTATTTTATTTTATTTTATTT
>JAVQKC010197931.1:0-16889 GCA_036025475.1 Philypnodon macrostomus | reverse complement strand
CTTGTTGTTGTTCTTCAGTATTGTTTTGTACACTTTAGGGAGGTTAAATCTGAGACCACCACCTCTGTTCAGAGAAGGGTTTTCCTTTGTGACAAAACAAGCTTCTTTGACTCCTCTTTAAAACCACTTGCTTTCTCTGGCCAAGATCTGCACCTCACTGTCTTCAAAGGAATGGCCCGTCTCCTTCTGGTGAAGGTGGACTGCTGACTGTGGTCCACTCGAGTTACCTCTCCTACGCTGGTACATTCTCTCCCGATGTAACTGTTGTTTCACAGAGGTAAGTTTCAGCTGAAACTAGGGAACAATAGAGAGCATTAGCAATTGATAGGGATGACCATTAGCATATTAATGGTAGGGAACAAGCCCATCCAACAGGTTTATACAGGGTCGCAGGTGACATCACAACATTCTATAGCCCTATACATGTTAATGGGAGAAGGGGGCAGGAAAATGACAATTGTTCATCTGTAGATTGTGTGGGTGTGTTTGAACAGATACAGGGGCGTAATGGTCCTGGTCACTAATAAAAAAATATCTTGTGGATTTTTGAGAGGGGTATTTCCATCAGAGGGTATGACATCATCTAGAACAGGGATGGGCAAACTGCGGCCCGGGGGCCACATGCGGCCTTTTCGGCTTTTTAATCCGGCCTGCCAAGCATTTTCTCATATTTTCTAAATTTATGAAATATTGCCAGTTTCTCTCTCACATTGTTATAATCTGCAGTAACCAGTTAACTCCACATCGACATATGTTTTCACTGAGGTCTGATCGAAGGCTGTATGTCTCATATGTCAGAAATGGTGCAGTTTACAAAGAATACACTTGGCACAGTTTTAAACCCCATGTGGCCTTTGAGTCAAAAGGTTTTCCCACCCCTGGTCTAGAACATGAAACCCAGCTATATAGCCACATGTTCCCCAGTTGCATAGTAAGTAAAGTTTATTTATATAGCGTCTTTCTCAGACAGTAGTCAAAGTGCTTTACAGTATGAGGCAAAGTATAATACAAATACATTATAAAATAAAATCATATTGACAAAATATATACAGTCAAAGCCCTGGGTCCAGTGAATCTAAAATGCTCTTTAGTTTTTAAAAGCGTCTAGAGAGTTCAATGAGCGCAGATAAAGTGGCACTGCATTCCACAGTCTGGGTGCAACAGCTTGGAAAGACTCGAGTTTTAAAACTGGTTCGAGGGACCATTAGAAAGTTTTGTTTGGAGTTTCTCAAACTGCGATCAACTCACAGATAGTCAGTCAGCAGAACACTTTAAAATGAATAACACAATGACAACTATATTGAAAATACAATTTAATTACACTGAGTAATAAATACATACAAAGATGCAAGTAACAGCATTTTCCCCTTTTTTTTCTTTTTTTTACCAAAACACAAAATAAACCACAATGGTTTGGCACATCTTTACCTTTGTCTGAAAAATGGATCCAATGCTATAAAAATGTCTAACCCCATGCAGAGTGAACTATTAACCCGCCGGCCCGGTCGCATGCAAAACGAACAAAAAAAAAAAGTCAAAACAAAGACCCCACAATAACAACAATGTTTACATTTCCTACATGATATCAATCAGTGGCTCTCAAACGTTTCTAGTACCATAATCGATGTTTACCAAAGTTTTCTTTTGAGACTAGGGTGGCACGGGCGATTTTTAATGAAACCCTGTAAATGCAGTAGAAATAATGTTGAAATATTAGTTATTTTATTTAACCTTTTATAAATCACAGTATAGTTACTTTTTTAATGTCCATGATAATACAGCAAGCTATGCATCAGCTGTTTTTTAGGCTATGGGGGGAGCCACCACAGTCTCTTCTATTGATGGTAAACACTGCATCATTCTGAACTGAAATGGGCCTATTTCAGGACTAAACTATGTCAATATAAGGTCTGGCACTAAATTGAGCTTAACTGCTAAAACAGAAGAGAACTCCTGAGTACCACTAGAAAAAACCCAAAGCACCACCACAGTTTGAGATCCACTGATTTGAATTCTAAACAGGGGTCATCAACGACGTTCCGTGTTATCCTCCTGTTATCAAATGAAACGCCATGCAAATATATTTTCATGATAAAGACATTTTGTTCCTGCAGGAGTGTGCTGTAGCAGCTAGGACCTGGCATTCCTCTCAGTCTCAGCCAAACATTCACGAACCAATCCTCTGGCGTGGATTATGCCTAAAAACATTAATCCGGGTTTAAAGTCACATTTACTCAGTTACATTTACTCAGTCACATTTATATGAGTAACTTTTTAAATACATTGTACTCCATAGAGTAGCTTTACAGCACAATACTTTTGACTTTTTCTTGAGTAATATTATTCTGAAGTAACTGTACTCTTACTTGAGTAAACTCTTGTAAATCTAGAAAGAGTAGGAGTTCTTTTACCACCTCTGTGTGTCATGTAAGAACAGCTTCATGTGAAAAATGTGATGATGTGAAATTCTGTTCCTTGTGCCTTAATTTTGTAAAATAAAACTTTTTTAGTTTATCTTGAAAAATACAAAATCAGTTTATTCTTTTTTACCAGATTACAACAAAATCAAACAAATAAAATAAAATTACACTGAAACCGTAATTGAGTAGTTTTTTCACCAGTATTTTTACTTTTACTCGAGTCATTTTATTTTGAAGTAACTGTACTCTTACTTGAGGCTGGTCAAAATTAACAAAAATCTTTAAAAAATAGTTTGTATTTTTAAGCCAATTTGTTTCCTGTATTTTTTTTATGTACGGTATACGTTTTTCATGCTGTACATTACCTCTCTTCAGTCTTTCCATTGCACTTTTGCTCCCAGCATATGTGGGCCTGATCTCCTTCCCAAGCTCCTCAATGATGGCCAGCAGCTCTGAATATTTGTTCTGAGGCACTTGGCTACCGGTGGTACCCTAGAGCAAACATCAAAGTTGGACTAAATTGAAGAAATCATGATTAAAATTGACTATTGAAAGTGTACTAAAGACCATGGGGATACATTATGATTTTGAGATACAGATTTTGTGTACAATATTGCAATAATGATCATTTGTTATATAATGTGCTGTGTTTATCTAGGCCGTACTTGTGAGAATCCCAGAGTCGGAGGCCCATAGTCGCTCAGGAGAGGCCTGTACGACTGCAACGTGGCAAGATTCGCTGCAGAAGCGGATGTAAGGTTTCCAACTGTTGAAACAAAAGATATATTGTGTTAAAATAATACCATTTACAATAAACTAAATCAGGGGCTGACATTATCTTGCCCAGGAAGTGGCAGGGCCCCACTGGGGATCCTAGCCTGTGGCCATGTCTAAACAAGGACTAAAATTAGGTCTAATCCAGCACTAAACAAGCTCTAGACCAGGACAAATAAATTGTCTAAAAAAGGATTGAAACAGGCCTAAAGACGAGAAACTTTCAAGATCTAATCCAGCACTAAACAAGATCTAGACCAGGACAAAGAAACTGTCTAAAAAAGGATTGAAACAGGCCTAAAAATTAGAAACTTTCAAAATCTAATCCAGGACTAAACTAGATCAAGACCAGGACAAAGAAACTGTCTAAAAAAGGATTGAAACAGGCCTAAAGATGAGAAACTTTGAAGGTCTAATCCAGGACTAAACCAGATCTAGACCAGCACAAATAAACTGTCTAAAAAAGGATTGAAACGGGTCTAAAGATGAGAAACTTTCAAAATCTAATCCAGGACTAAACTTAATCAACCTACAACACAATACATTTTACATGTGAAGCCTATTTCAACCATCTTCGCACATGCGTTGGAGTTTTAGGAGTCAGTCAATCCTGCCCCAAACAGTTACTCACTCAGTACCATTTTGTCACATACCAAAACGCCCACGTAAGATTTATTTTCACTTGAGTAACATTATTTTGAAGTTTCAATACTCTTACTTTAGTAAAAGTATTGGCTTCTACTAAGAAAAACCACCTAAAGCGCCACTAAATACAGCTTTTTGAGTCACGGTCTGCTTTTTTTGGGGGGGTAGACTGTGTGCAGTTTTTGCATTTCTCCAATAGATGTCCTCGAAGAGTCATAAAATCCAGGGAAGATCAATCAGCAAAGCATCATGGAGGACGCGGAACAAGGCTGGCTTAAGACACAAGTGATACATTTTTGTCGCCGTGTTTTCAGCACTCATCCTGCAGGATTTAGAGACGAGACCCCGGGGAAAGCCTTCTACAAACCATCGCTTTCACGTTACTCAAGTCTTGTCTATTCTCAGTGGACTATAAAAGCGGATGGGGCTCGTTTTTTACAATAGTAATAATGGCGGATATGAATTAGCCTAGCTCCCTGGATCTGACCTATACATAACTGGACAAAAACTACGCTCTTTCTCCAGGTATCTCCGAGACCCCGAATTTAACACTCGATTAAACACGTGGATACTTTAAATTTCCTGCATTTTTTAGCCTTACCCTGATTCACAGAAGCTCCCGCAATATGCAGATGGACATTAGGTTTGTGAGACATTCCCAAAGACATTGTAAATTATAGAAATAAAAATGACCCGAAATTCAGTGAAGCGTCTGTCTCTCACTTTTTGTTTACTACAGCCGCACCGGCAAATATGGCCGTCACTTTGAATTGACACCCACTGTGTTTAATGCCGTCCATAGCGAATTAACACAAAATTATATAAAAAAAAATAAATAATATAAAAAAAACACGTGAAACTACACACACTAACGCACATTTTTAGTAGGATGCACACAACTTGTCACATTCATAAAAAAAATATATGTAAAGTAATTTTGTATTTTAGCTCAACTTTGAAATCCAATAAATGAATGCGACCCATATATTTTAAACACTTTGAAATAAACTTCTAGGGTATAATTTGCTTTTGAGATAAGATAAATGTTGATAATTAGTGTACAAAATATTAAAAGTGTATTTAAAACACGCTTATTTTTTACCAGTTTTGTTTGAGAATGAGTGCAAATTTTACCAACAAAGCTGAAACAAGTGAATTGGATATACCCGGCTTTGTCTGTGGTGGGGGTGCAGCCATTGTCCACTTTTAAGACGCGACCAGGAGCCTAGTGTTCATTGAAAAGAGCGGCTCCTGGTTCAGTCTTTTTATAACCTAACCCACCAGGGGCCGGACAATGTGGGTCTTCCTTTGGGGTAATACTCCTGTTGGTCCTTTGCAGACCGTTTGAAACCAAATATAGGCCCAGTCTAAGGATCGGCGGTGGGAGGTAAAAACAATAAATCTCAGTACTCAGCTTGTTGAATAAATTGTACGACTTTTTGAGAATCCGTTTACATAGGTATAGCTTTGTGTTGTGAAAACGTGAGATTTGTACCATACATTGTTCAAATGTTATATAATAAATACATGAGTTTGTTTATTGCATCCTGTATTTTTTTAAATTTTGAGTAATGTAGCCTAATTAACAATGCACTTCTCTACCCAACAATATTGCAGAGTATTACCAAATATAATGGGTTTATAAGTCTGGAAAATGTCACATAAAATTACAATATATATATTTTTTTACATGTTTTTATTTCACTTTTAAGATGGAAGATTGAGTCTTAAAAAACCCTTAATCCCATTATTCATTTTTAACACTCTGGGAAGTCTCAATGACTTATAACAGCTTCAAAACACAGACGATAAGAGTATATCAAGCTTTATTGTTCATTGCACTCCATAATGTACAGACAGTGTAGATTTTTGTACAGTTTTGAGCAACACGTGCAATGACAACAGAAAGTTCAAGTATCCGTTAGGCTACAGATAAACCAGTCTGCCACGCCATGTTGGTATAACCACAGGAAGTGCCAGTAGCCCGTGTATAGTATGTATACATAACTTTACATTAACGAATTTTAATTCTATTAGTGATGCAAGACATGCTGCTGGACATTTGTATAATACAAAAACCTCCATCATTGGACTCTGATTTAATTCGTTTCCAGGAGCACACTTTAATTTGATTTGATTGGTGTATAGGCACTGCCAATGTTAATGCTAAGATTAATAAAACTAACTGTACTATGGCAGCTAACAACACTCGGAGCAATTTTCAATGAACATTTTAATACTTTTACTTACATTTACTTTAGTTATCACCAGAATATTTCCATTTTGGAAAATGAAACCTGTTTGCCAGCATTCAGTAAACTTAGGTTTATCTGTGTACAATCTCTTTGGGTCATGAACATACTGGTGTTATACTGTAAACCTGAAGAAGTGTATTATTTTATAGTCTGAAGCAGTAATCAAATGCATTACCAGAGTCTTAAATGTATACACACGGAGATCAAAAATAAAATCTGCTGATAACCAAGTTACTGTTAAGGAAAATGAATGAGAAAACCTGAAAGTCAAATTAAATTATCAGCATTTGTTTTGGACTAAGCTTTTGCATTACGTCAGGAAATATTGTGTATAATGTGAAAAGACAACTACTTCACTGCCACCAGCAGACATGCCTCTGGGTTTCCTTAATACAATGTATCACATTTATTCACTCTGAATATCAGAGGAGAATACATCACCCATAAAGAACTGAGTGAAAAACTAATTTTAAAACAGGGAAAAAAATATACAACCACTATTTTCTCTTGAAACGCAGCACAACTGCGCACCACAACTGCGCACCACCACTGGCTGATGCAGAAACAGACGCTGACCGTCCAGACTAAAGAGCAGGGCCCTGGAGCCTTCAGTGCAGTCAGCCTCCTTAAGTGAGACAATAGGACACTCCTAACATAGAGTGACCCACACTATGTGATGAGTGCATGACTGAGACTCTGAGGGTGAAGCTGCTGTCGTTTCTGCAATTCCTGCACCGCGATCTGCTGGCTCTGATCCGACGTAGAGAGCTTGTTAATGAGTGGGGACACACAGTTGGCTGGAATTAACAGTCCTGTGAAACACAATAATAACAATAATAAATATAATGTGTAAAGTTTTATATATAACATCTTTTGAGATTGTAATGTTCTTACCAACTATCCTCTGTCCATCTTCAGTTCTGAGGCGGACAATCTGCACCTTGACGTTGGTGCCACTGACGGGTGTGAGCACTTCCTCCAGTTCGTTCCAAACGCTGAGGACTGAGCCACACAAAACGTAGTACGTCCTACACCGAAGACCCACCTCACACTGTAGCCCCACTGAAGCCTTCTTACAGTTCCCTCTCCTGTTGGATTCACATAAAGTAGAAACATTAAAACAAATACAAAATTAAATCAACGTTCACAAACTATTGAGCACTTACCAGAAAGCATGAGCGCAGATCTGTGCTGATGACTTGTACTGATCACTCCAGTACTGTTTGGCATCTTCTGACATGACCTAGGATTACAAGTACAACTCAGCACATACAAGGCTTGCAGGGCTGTATTTATAAATAGGAGTTATAGTTACCTTTTTGAACTTCTTCTTGATCTCTCCATAGGACTCCAACTTTACTTGTCTGCCAGTATTTGGTCTATAGACTAGAAACAGACGCTTCTTGGGGTTTACTTCCTTCACCAGTATAGCAGTTTTCTTGTTGTTTCTCGTCTGAAAGGAAATTGTTGTTAAGATATTTAAAAATAGAACTTAAAAAGAGAAAAATGGTTCATCAAGCTTCTATACCTGCACATAAAAGCCATCATCCGGTCCGCTTTGCTCTGCCCATGCGTGAGTAGCATCTTCCCAAGACATTCCTCTTTCAACGCTCACCTAAAACACAGAGAGACAGGCATCAGAACTGTGACAGCTTCAAAAAAATAATGTATTGCTTTTAACCCTGTAGCTGTAGTCTGATAGTCCCATAAAATAAACAGTTAAAAGGTCAAATAAAAAGGGCCTCTTCCGGACTCCAGCTCCTAACAGTTCTAACTTCTGATTCATGACAGCAAATGACCTATATGATAGTAATCTGAAATAAAAAGTCCCGATATCCAACAGACTAGAAATGTATATAATACTGATCAGTGGTTCTTGTGAGAGTGTCACATTTACACATCTTCAAATAACATACAGTGAAGAGTTCCACATGTCCTGATGTTGTGTAGCCTGGGGTCAAGAACTTCCTGCAGTCTACCTTCTTGACCTTCTCATCACCAGAGCCCAGGTCTAAGAGGAGAAGCATACAATTAAAAGCAAAGAATTACTGCTTGAAAAGACATTTTATGGATAAACAAGTATATAAGTGCCTTACCAAGAATACCCATGTCATATCTGCCGTTCTTCTTGGCCTCCTGAATAACAGCGCCTAGTGTGTCTGAAAAGTACTGGAACAAAGCATTTTGCTGCTGGACCTCCATGCCCAAAATACGATTCAAGAACTTCCCAATGTTGTTGTAGTCTGAAGTGGAGATAGAAAAAAAAAACCACTAAGTTTATTATGTATTTTGCAAATTGACTACTTGCCTACAAACTGAGCACAGAGAAATATAATGCATTTATTAGGCTGTAATTAAAGAAAATTGTTCGTGGACTATATTCACGCTCAATGATTCATCGGCCAAGGCAGGCGGGTCACGAGTATAACACAAACAAGTGAAATCAAACTGATTTGGTAAGAAATGTTTACAGTAAAAGATTACTTCAGAACAAAACTTAAACTAATGAATTAGACCAGCTTAATTGATGCAAGTAATCAACAAAGACCTCACTAAAGGACTAAAAGCTGTCAGCCCTAGTATTAATGAACTTACCTTTGTCCAGACACAATCCACCAGATCTGTCCTCTACATTTATGAGGCCAACACCTATTAATCCACCTTGAATTTCTGAATAAAAAGTAAAATAGAGAAAAACATTGTGAATATGGTATGAGAATAAAAATGTTAGTTTACAGAGAAATAAATGAATCGTACCTTTAAAGAAATCCCCTTTAAAATTAGATGGTGGAGCGACTAATGGAGAATCAATCTTCACTATCGACTTCATCACGATTTCCAGTGCATTTCTTCCGTACTGTGATAAAAATAAGTTTGAGGAACTGGGGGGGGATTTAAATAAAGAATGACAAACAGAAAGAATGCACCAACCTTGTTATCGAAGTTAAAACGACTCAGATCTCTGGTTTCGGTCGCTCTTCTGTCTCCGTGAGTGAGAGCGCCCTGATTTAAACAAAACCAAATCAAATTAAATCAATGCTAATTTAATGTCTCAATGAACAATATGTAATGCACCTACCAGGCTTTCTAGTCTTTTGGCAACAATAGAAGCAAATCTCTGTTCCCCTGCGAGCTCAGATATGAGAAAGACATATTCTGGAGCTGTGACTTGGTTCGACCTGTGAGTTCTCCCTGAAAGTATTAAAAACATGTGGCCACATTTAGCTGATGTTTGATAATCTCATAAGGATGTAGCAAAGATATATTGACAATACTAACAAGTGTATTAGGTTTACTGACCAAACTGCTGTATAGCTCTGTCTGCGCTCCATGGCAGCTCTAAGGTCATATGAACTCTCCGCCGTTGGTTTTTCACTCTGCGGTCAGCTTGCAATGATATACCTGAGCTAGCAGCTTCAGAGATAATCGCAATATTCTGCATAAAAAGACCAGAAACACATTTAATATGCATTTACTTGCTGATAAAATAAAGTAAAATGATGAATTACCTTTTCTCCATCCATAAATCGCTGCTTTTCTGTAAGATTGAGGATTTCCACTGGAACGTCCAGCTCCGAGCGAGATTCATAAGAGATGCTGCCATCATCGTTGCTGACCACACGACCTTTCCGGCCTGTCATCTGATGGAGTAAAATGAAACACATTGTATTGTTACATGTTAACGTATCAGTAATTTGAGTATTAATGAAGCTAAAATAACCACTGTTCATACCTCGGCCACATTCTCGGGGCCTCCAAGTTCATCTATTAGCTCGTCCAAAGTGTTTGGAGGTAGGTTCTCGGATAGCTCCTCCAACTGTTCCAACAGCTCTCTCTTCATTTTTTGGGCAAGATCCACAGCGTCGTGACTTGTCAAACAGCTATCCTGACTCTCTGCCTTTGCTTCAATAAAGCACACAAACGTCAAACCCGTTAGAACCAAAAAGAGACTTTTGGTGCTAAAAAGTGATTATTCTATGTGTAGCTACATGCTAACCTGGGGTAGGCAGACTAGGAGTGTTAGCTGAGGCAGTAAAAGCCGGTCTGGTGGAGCCCAGTCCAGAAGCTAACAAGGCACTTTGAATAGAGTCTGGATCAACACTTTTCCTCCTCTTTTTCTTCTTCTTTTCTTTGCCTTTTTTAGGTTCTTTTCTGATCAGCCATGGATCTGAACACAAAAAAATATATAATTTAACAAGGTGTAGGGGTGTGCGAAATGGTGATAAAAGAATGAATCATGATATGTACGTATGAAGATCTGCTCATCGTGATAAAGTGCATTCATTTATGCGCTGCTTAGTCATTTTTACTGTAACAATGTCTTGTGTTTATATTAATAGAATAAAAACTCTAGTGAGTATGACGAACATTGGATTGCATGTATGTTGAATTTGCAGATATAGGTTTTATGAAGACACAGACAGAAGTCGTCTTCCGTGTCAAGACAAAAAACAATCAACAAACTCGTGTTAATATATTTTCACCATTTCGCCCACCCTTAGCAAAGGCTTTTGATTTCTACATGTGCTTCAGGATTTCCTTCAGTAATCTCACCATCTTCATCATCATTATCAGACTCATCTCTGAAGGGGTTAAAGTCATCATCTTCATCCGCGGAGCTCACAGACTTAAAGCTGTCGTCACTGTCTGCGTCTTTCTCTGACTCTTTGTCCGAAGCCTCAGACTGGCTTTCGTCTGAGCTGGTCCCTGAAAGCCCTCCGTGTTTACGAGCCTTCTTTTTCTGATGCTTTTTTGGCTCCGCTGCCGAGAACCAGATTTGAGGGTAAGACAAAAGTTTCAGTTTCACAAATTATTCCTTGTAGTTTTATCTTGAAGTTTAAATTACCCTTCCTCTTCTTCCCCTTTTGTTCAGACCCTGCTGCACTGTTGCTGGCTGTTGACGCTTTATTTGCAGAGGGGTCGATACCGAGCAGGCTGTAAAGTTTCTGTCGGTCGGGAGCTGGGAAATGCTTCTCGATGAGGGACTGAAGCACACCTCTAAAAGCAAAAACATTGTGATATTTTACGCCAAAAAATAAGCAGTCATATTTTTAACAAATCAATGTTTCTTACTTTGCCGTTGACACAAAGTCATTGAGTTCTCCTCCTCCTTCCTCTAGTGCCTCTAGTGTTCTTGCTTCTCCAGTGGACTGCAGGCCTATCACCACACACTACAGAACCAGTCTTATTAAATACTGCCCCCCACACACAGAGCATTTTAACAGATCAATAACCAGATCACCCTCACCTTTCCATTCTGAACATCCTCTCTAGCAAGTTGTACCACTCTTCGGACTTTAGAGGCTATGCACAAGTACTTGAAGAATCTCTGATGGGCTGACCAAAACTGGCCCCACATAGATTTTTTCATGCGCTGCTCTGCATCCATCAGATTTGCTGCTTGTTGAAACTTTTCACGTGCACTTACCCACTAGAATGTACACAAATTCATATATAAAAACCAGGCAAAAATGCAGGCAGTTACTAAGTATAAACCAACTTACCAGTCTGACAGACTTGTTATACATGTTGATGTATTTTTGAGTCAGTGGAACCTCTTCTATCTTAAAGGTCACACCCGTGAAGCTGAGCTGCCTTGCAATGTACATGCCTCGTAGTTTCATGTCCATAGCCACAATCTCCATGGCACCGACACCTCTGAAATTAGATGAATAACGTTTAACCACCAATAGTGTGTGTATTGATGCTAAGGCAGACGACCTTCACACACGCCCTACCTGCGTTCCACGGCTTGGATAAAGTTACCAAATTCTTTGAAAGGCGTTTTATGACCCCAGATGCCAAGGCGGTTCATATAGGCCATGTTCCTTGGTTCAGAAGCACCTAAAGAGCGACAGTTGTATCGTTGAATTATAAAAGACAGAAAAATACAAAAATGTAAGAATATGATCAGTTTTCCTGACCTGTTGCACTGGCGTATACGACTCGAGCTTTGGGAAGTTTGTTTTGCAGCTCAAGCACAGCAAGCCCAGTCTTTGTAGGTTTGGATGATCCAATTGGACAAACATTTTTGGCTTTGTGACATTCATCATAAACGATCTTCATTTTCAATTAAGGTAAACTTTTTGACACAATGTTCTTGTGAAACATGTTCAGTCACTCACCGTCTTTACTTGTCAACAGACACATTTAAATAACTGTCCTCAATTGTCAGCTTCATTAATAACAGTATGTACTGCGGCTAAGCAGACTTTGTATTGATGCATGTGACACTTGCTAATATAACAGCTTGGTTTAGTGTTAGGGGTGTGATGAGACAAATCCCACAAAACGAGACACAAGATTGACTTTTTTTAATTTAAAGATTAAAATTCCCCATTATTTTGATTTATTTTCAGCTTGACCCCAATGGCATATACTTCTATTATTTGAAATATATTCAGTAAAAGAACATATTGTTTATGCCAAAGATCTGTCCAAATGTCTTACAGCAGAAAAATGGTAACAGTATCTGCTCCTTTCTTTTACGAGTTTAAAACAGAGGCTGATTAAACTAAGCTACTCTCTGTGACGGTCAGCCGTGCGCACGGAGACGCCTGAGTCCTGACCACGCACAGTCCAGGCTGTGACAGCAGCAGCGTGACGCAAGAGAACATGCGTGTGCGAATCAAAACTGAAAGTGTGTGTTTTTAGCAGTCATCAGGAAGGGTATTTAATCTGGTGGGTGGTAAAATGTTTTGACAAGAAATCTTTACAGTTTTTATCTCGTTACACCCCTATTTAGTGTCTAATGAAAATGCTGTATAACAATGTTATCTCACAGTATGAGAAATCACAATGTTAGCCATTAGCCTCAAAAGGATACAACGCCATCAAAGTCTTCCCCACACCAGTGAAGGAGCTGTTGAAATCTGGTCTTGTACTTTCCTCCGGACTGACTTTCTCCAATCAGCGACGAGTACGTGGCAAAGATCACACCTTTCTTCACACTTCCATTGTGTTTGGAAGAGATTTTGCCATATTTGAACTGAAACATACACAGAAAATTATAGACGTCTTCACAAAAAAACTATCCAGATTTGAGCTTCTTGTCCCTTACCTTGTTTAGTGAATGGACCTGAATATTTTTTGCTCCAATATCTCTTAAATCCCTTTCAGCATCATACTTTAGGTCATTTGAAACACTGAACCTAAAGAAGACAAGTACAAATAGTGTCTAAGGATTTAAACAATTAAACTTGGACATATATAGAGAATATATTTTATTTACCAAAGGGAGCGCTTCCTGCCCAAAAGGTAATTTTCATAGATGACTCCTGCTATGGTCCGCCCTTTTCCAACACCAGCCCCATCGCCAATCAAATAAGCAGCTCGTTCACCATTGGGAAGAAATGTCTCGTGTTGCTGCAATAAAGAAATGCTTGTCATTTTAGGTAAACTGTATGAGAGAGACTAAAAACACAAGCTTTTACCTGAGCTGCATAGGTGATAGCCTCCAGTTGCAGAGCTGAGAGACAGCCTCGATCAATTACTTCTTCTGGGATTGTGAGTCTGTACCATACATCCGGAGGGCTGACACTGGACAGAGAACTAGTTTCTACCACTGGATCAGGATGTCGCAAACCAATTTTTACTGAAGAGGAGAAGCAAACCATTAGTGAACTAGTTTAAAGACAGGATTAAATTAAATCTACAGGGATTTCCTCACATTTCAGTGGCATGTATTCGGCATATGTCTCAGCGTGACCCAACTCTTCTTCATCTTCCTCTTCCGGCTCATCCTCTTCCTTCAAACTCGGTGGTTTCTTTTAACAATAATGACATGCAGAAATAAGATCAGGTGTATGCAGCATAAACCACTGTAAATATAATATAATCATGTTTTATGATTTACCAAAGTGTGTGGATAAACTGATACTTTGGACTCGTCATTAATCCAGATTCTCGGGGGGTCTTTATGTTCTTTCTTGATTCCATTATTAATTTCATCTAAAAGAGAAATGTTATATTTAATAATTTTGCCACCATCAGTTTGTCCCTAGCCCTGATATAAAAAGGTATAGACACATTTTTCCATAAATACTCCAGACACTTACGCTGCCCTGTGGATGCTGCAGTTGCCACAGGTGGTGCAATATCCGGTGGAGGCTTGAGCCTCATTAGTTCCATTAAACTGTTTCCCTTTAGGCCTGTGCTTCTCACATTTCCAGCCCTAAGAAGATCTTTCAACTGAATCTAAAACAGAAATGTAATTATTACCTGCCTATATTGAAGAGTTCCTCTAATTAAATTAGGGACATTATACCTGCTCTCTGTTGGAAGGCACGGTGGTGACAGAAGGAGAAACACTCGCAGCTGAGGTGGCTGACCCTCGCACGTGGACCACCTTGGTCACAGTTATTGTGTGTTTGACTGGATTTGAAACTGAATGTTTTGTCACAACAGCTCCAAGTGATGGCAGCTGATTCAGCTGATTTAAGACAAATGTGGTGGTTGATGGCTGAGGTTTCTGTTTAAAAAAAAGTGTATTAGCATATAATACATTAACAAAATACAGTCTTTATGGACATGAATTCAGAATATACTGTAAAGTTTCTGTCGTTTATCCGTTCTAATTTAATTCAGAATTATACAATACACAATTACAGTTTTATAATCATTTACCATGTGTTGGTGATCAAAGGGCCACCGGGGATTAATCTCACTATGAACATGGCCCAGACTATCCTCTAATCGTAAATTTATTGATAGATAAGATAAAAGGCATATTCTTACCCTGATAGTAACAATGGGGACTGGGGCTGGAGTCTCAGGGTGACTGCCTTCCAAGGATGCTGTTCCCAAACCAACATCCAGAGCATTGATAGAGATTGACTTGAAAGAAATGTAAAATTAGACTAACATGATACATTATAGCTGATGCTTTAAAAAGTTATATCTTACTTGTTGAGTAGTGGACATCTGTCCAACATCTTGAGGATCAGCATCAAACAGGCCCATGTCATTTGGACAAATGCCACTCTCACTTAGAGCAGCAAGAAGTAAATCCTGTCCAGGATCCATCTGTAACCAAACAGAAATAATATTTTCATAAAACACTACAAAACATAACACAGGAGTACAACTTCAAGTTTCAAAACAATCTTTCTTTGCCACTGTCCAATAAAATGTGTGGTATAGATATATTATATATATATTATAGATATACATTAGTTGTTTGGGTTAGGTCCTTCCATAAATAACATGCACACGTGATTCATTTATTTAAAATAAATAAAGCCAATTCCTTTGGAATCACCATCACATGCAAAAACATACTAGTAACAGTTGTTATAACTACTAACGAGTAGCCGTTTCTTACAAGTAAACCGGTAAGACTGGCGACCTGTTTCAAAGTGACCCAAAACAAGACACGTGTTTGAAATGCTTTGGCTTGCTCACTTCCTGGTCACTCCGCCCCAGCGTAGTTCTTGACAATAGTTGTGAAACGCTTTATAGTGCAATGTACTGCAAAACTAATACTTTAAGTTTCGTTTTGATAACACTTTTGTTTTCTAACGTTTGGCTACAACAACACTGACAAAGCAGATTAATGGCCCGTTTGGAGAGGGGCAACACAGCTTGGCCACATTAGCGTCAAACTAAACCCTAGCAACGTCCTTTTTACCAATTGGAGGACAAACAATAATAATAGTGGCTAGTGCTGACAACCGATATACTGTAAGTTCACTGGAACCAGAGAGTACAAAGTATGAATTTACTTGCCATTGCAACAGCCACTCTTCTACCATATGATGTCATGAATCTTATCTAATTCATTCGTTTTGGTAGGTCTGTATGCTGTGAACATACTGTGAACTAGCGTAAATAGCTTTGACTTTAGCTAACATCAGTTAGTGCTGCGACAAACACAAATTGAATCAGCTGTAAGTGAAATACACGCTGTTAGCAAACATGTACACTTTAATCGATAACGGGTTAGACAAACTGAATGTCTGCCTAAATTACATTGTGAATTGACTTAAACCACAAAGACAACACAGGAGATCCTAATTAGACATGTACAATACCTCACTGAGTTACAGTAGCTTGATGTTCCTGTGTTGTGTGTCATTGGCGTTGCTAGCAAACGTTAGCAGCGCAGAGTTTCAAGAGCCAAGCTAGCGCAGACTGGAATTAACATGAACTTCGTAACGTCTTTATTTGTGAACCCAACAGTACTCATTTTAAGAGTATGGTTGTATCGTGTCTTTGTGCTTGTGAATGTATTGAAATTAAAGCCGAAACTGACCTGACTGATGGCGTGATAGTGCAGTTCGCCTGTAGATGTGCTCAGTCCGGGTTTGTTGTCCTCTTCGCCTCAGCGCGCTCTGCTCACGCCATCTTTTATCAAACGCTCCGCCGCATGCTGGTCACGTGACGTGCAGGCCGAAAGCAGCCGTTTTCACAGTCAACCTCTTCGTCTGAACTCGGCCCAAATGTCCCTCCCGGGGGCCAAAAAACACCCAAAGACCACACTGAACCGATACCAACCAAAAAAATAGCATTTTATAGTCCTTTTGATAAACGGCAAACATAGCAGAGCCAGCGAGCTAATGCAGCATCACGTGACACGGCGAGGGCTAGGCAGGAAGTGACGCACAGATTGGCCAACTTCGTCACTAGTGGCCCCTGAGTATTTTTTTTTTTATTATAAATGTCTATTTTGTCTATATATATATATATATATATATAAATCTATATTTATAATGTGAAATATAATATACACTAAATTAAAATAAATTAACAACTCAACGATAATCTCTCTCTATATCAAGGGTATTGGGTCAAAATA
>JAVQKC010197911.1:0-21589 GCA_036025475.1 Philypnodon macrostomus | reverse complement strand
CTATAGACTGAAAGAAGAATGCAGCTTTAGGGAATTTTCTAAATTTGGCAAAAACATTTTTCACAAACATCCAGACAAATCAAAAAAGTGATTAAGGTGCCCGTTGGTAACAGTTGTAGCAGACATATGGGGCCGTTTTTGCCGATATACACCTTGCTGTCAGGGACGACAGCACAGGTCTAGTTGTTTTCAAAATCACAGTAGACTTATAAGTCGAAAAATGAATTGGCTTCTAAACTTCAAAGATAATTGGTGTATCTGAATTTATTTATTTTTTTTCATTTGAAAGACGTCACAGGCAACTTTGTAAGGACTCATTGGGGGACCGGTGACCATGGGACAAGGTTTCAAGCTCCTCGTTCCATGTCCCCAACAAATAATTGATGGAATTTGTTTTATTTTATTTTTTTTTACAAACCTTGCCCCAGTTGTCCCATTTTTGACCAAACGCAACACATGACACACTTTAAAAAGATATATTATTATTATTATTCAACCAGAGCCAGGTCTAACTCAAATCTCACTTATTGCCTCTGCGCCACTGGAAGCTGCTCCTACAGTTAGTAAACCACTACACAAACAGACACCAAACCACAAATTTGCCTGCGCCATTAAAACCTTAACTACCCCAATTACGTTCTCTCCAAACAAATAATTAGCCGTGCCCAACTCCAATTTGCGCTTGTTTTCGTTACTTTTTCATCCAAATGCGCTGCTACAACCCCCCTCCTCCCTCTTCTCCGCCACCAAACACCAGTCTGTCTTTGCCCAAACTGTGAACTGGGGGGAGGAAGGGGGGGGTTCTTTCACTCACGCTGGAGAATTGAGGTTCCCAGCGGCGTCATGCAGCGCCAATCATTGTCTATCTCACACTTTCTACCTAGCCTTTCACAACATCCACGCAGCCATACGCGGCGGGTTCTTCTTCACCCTCCGGGCTTTTCCTTCTCGCTTTCCTCGTCCACAACCAACAATTTTGGATCCGACGACACTTCGGAAGAGTGAAATTAGCGGATTTAATTCAGCGTAATGTCTCCTTTTGAGCGAGCGATAGCCAAAAGCGAGCGGTGAGAGAGCGAATAGATCGTCTTAACGAAATCCAAAGCTACGGCAGTTGTATTTGTCAAGATAGAAGACAGCACGGTGGACATTATGGAGGATTTGACGCTAAGAAAAGACGGGAGTTCGTTTTATTTTGGACAACATTGACACTTTTCTTTTTGGTAAGGGGATACATCGGAAAGCTTCGTCTTCACTGTCCTCACGGATTCCTGCAGGACTTGTGCCCATGCAGTCGCCAAGGTTTGTCCATTTGATAGCCTTTCTCCCCCCCCCATACCCCCCAAATATCATGTGACTTAATTTTCTACGCTCGTATCTTGACAGTTCGTCGTGATTTCCAAACTGTTTTCCAGCCTGTATGTCTTTTGCGCAAAATTACGCACCGGATTCTTTGGTGATACGGTGAACTTCTCGACATTTTTGCACACTTTGCGACCACCCAAACACGCTCCGAGCGAGAATATTCACGTTTATTTGACTTATTTTGACCACACCGTGTTACCTTGACACTTTTTAATTTTTTTTTAGCAAATACGAGATTGGAGACGCGCGAGCCTTTTACGCCTGCCGGCTGCGTAGGCTATATTCTCGTCCTAAATCCTGATCGCATGACAGCGGCAATTAGAGCAATAACTGAGCTGCCCATAAAGCTCAAATCTAATGACAGGGTTTGGTTGTCCTCATATAATGCCATGTGCGTTGTGTCAGTGATTTGCCTTTTAACAAGCGCCATCTGTTGGAAATCATCAGTTCGGTGAATGACAGCGATCCTTACCATTCATTTTGCATGGGCTGTGCATTTATAGTAGCGATTATGACATTATTTGCTAAATCGAAGCCAGAGGTGGATAAGTAGGGACAGGTCGGACAGGTGAAAGCGGTTCTTCATATACACGTGAGTGACAGCTGTAAACGACACCTGGATTAGTGAACATATTCTGCGTATTGTTTAGTCGTTGTGTTTTTGCGTGTATAGGGGGATTGGTTCTCTCCCTAAGGTGCAGTGTAGGTATTCCCAGGTGCTGTGTCGTGGCAGAGTAGAGACAATGCGAGTTTGGTCACATATCTGGACAGTGAACTTCTAAATATGATTGGATGTTCTCTGGTAAAAAAATGTGTGGTCGTTTATTCAACCCTGCAGTAGATTTTTGTTAGTTTACCATTCATATCAAAAATGGTCAGCTTGCCAATTATTTGGTGAAACTGCAAGTAGCCTATAGAGATCTTTCAAATCATGTAAACATAAAGGATACACAAAAGAACAGTATACATTTTCAGCCTTTGTTCCATATTGGTTAGTCTGTCCCACTTAGACCTTGTTTAGACCTGGTTTAGACCTGGTTTAGACCTGGTTTAGACCTTGTTTAGACCTGGTTTAGAGCTGGTTTAGACCTGGTTTAGAGCTGGTTTAGACCTGGTTTAGACCTGGTTTAGACCTGGTTTAGAGCTGGTTTAGAGCTGGTTTAGACCTGGTTTAGAGCTGGTTTAGACCTGGTTTAGACCTGGTTTGGACCTGGTTTAGAGCTGTACAGTCCTGGTTACCTCCACCAAGGAGGTAATGTTATCGGTAGAGTTTGTCCGTCTGTTCGTCCGCCTGTCTGTAAGCATCTTGTCTCCAAAAAAAAAATTTAGAGCGATTACCATCTGAATCCAGGAACTTTTCAAAGAATGCCAGTGCAACTCAAAAACTGCTGAACAGATTTGGATGAAATTTTCAGGGAACGTCAGGAATGACACCAGGAACAATTGATTCTATTTGATTATATTATATTTTGGGAGTGATCTGAATCATGGTGAATATAGACTATCTTGCATCAGAATTAACATGACACTTGGGTAATAGCATATTTATCCCAACCCAATTCTCTTTAGAAAATCTGTCTATTTTATACTTTATATTTGATTGTATATGTGTTAAAATATAAAAAGATGTCTCAGATGATAAAACAGGTGTTATATTTCATTTTTTTTAATTATATGCTATGCTATTTATTGTCACATTTTTATTACAAAGTTTTCATCATCACTATTAATATATGTCATATCTACATGTGACAAATCATTATGTAAACCACTTGGGGATTTCAGGTCACAAAACATAACCAATAAACATGTAATAGGCTGGCCTGCACAAATGTATCCTGAGAGAGGAGAGAGGACTGTCCAAAACCATCTGAAGAATTTACATTTGGTCATTATATAGGACTGCACCTGCTGTACGGCATCCCATAAAGGACAAACTTTCCAACTGTCACACTGCTTCATCTGCAGTTTTGAGAGTTAATGTATGTTTTAAAGAGACAGTTCCATTTTCTGTAAAAAGCGGACTAGTATGTAACTGGCCAAAGACACGCATCTAAAGACATACATGTATTAAAAGAATTGGTGACACAAAAATTTCCCCTAGTGAATGAATGTGAAAGTCATTGTTTCTGTGTTAGCCCTGTGACTAACTGGTCATCGTCTGAGGTGTACCCCGCCTTATTGCTGGGTTGCAGGTTCTAGAATGTGATGATGTCATACCCTCAGATGGGGGGCAGGGGCCAGAATTCTGTATTAATTCTATGGGATATAAGACATATCCCCCCAAAAAAACCCACAAATGTTGAATCTGATTATTATTTTTAGTGACATGGTCCATTAACCCCCCTTTATCTGTCCAACCACACACTATACTGCAGATTAACAACTGTCATTTTCTCTGCCCCCCCATCACTCATTGAAATGTATAGGGCTATAGAATGTTGTGATGTCACCTGCAACACAGCAATTCTAGGCTCATTGTCACATGCTCCCAAAAAAGGAATAGGACGAAGATGAATGCATATTTCAATTGGTCTGCATAATAAGCAGCAATATGTGTCATGCTTTAGACCAGCCATTCCCAAAGTACAAATAATACAAATCTTAGTTGTCTATTTGATCAAAATGTCTATTGGAAACAACACTCACAACACTTAACTGTAAATAGCTTGAAGTGATATTTGCTACATATTTGTTATTCGTCTAAAGCTGTTTCTTTTTAAGGCCATAATGTAGGGGCTCTGGGGGCCTACCCTACAGGACCTTCACGGACCCCTGTTACTGGGTGGCATTGCCCCGGTCTTTATATCCAAATTGGCAGTGTCCCTATATTCACTGTGGTAAATAAATTGACCAAGCTATATGCAACAGAACCCTAAATACACATTAATAAATAGTTTCTTCAAATGTAATTCTTTGATATGTTTGGGGAAATTAGGCAATATATCTTTATTGATTGAATGTTATTATTTGAACTTTAGAACTTTATTATAAGGATGTGTAATATGGCAATAAAAGACTGTATCATGATATAGATTTATGGCAATCTGGATTGTATGTACATTGAATCAAAAGTTTTATGAAGAGCTAAGCTTCTGTGTAAAAAAAAAAATACAAAGAAAAATATATTTTTTACCATATCATCCATAACTAGTTTGGGACAAATGTAGACATTAACAACAGCCGTACCAATATCCAAACAGGTAACTATCATGACCCTCCCCACCCCCTACCATTTTGACCTCAATGCTGTCAATGGTAAAAGCCCCCAATGTTCCACTATTCATCAGAGGCATGAGCAGAGCGGCGCAGTGCTTTCAGTTGCCTCCATTCATTTCACGTGTGAATAGGTGCTATATTGGAGCTGGAATAAGCCTGCCCGGGCCACCCCTGTAGAAAACATGTGTAGGCCCAGACCTCATTGTACAGCATGTATCCATCATCTCCCAACAGCAGCACAAAGACACTGATGGAAAAATACCACGCGCCCCGACCTGGAAAAGCACCCATCTGTCTGCTGCTTTAGGTTTGAATGACAGAAAAAGACAGGGCTAAGCTGACCTTGTGAAAGATAATCAAAATGTAGTTTTATCAGGCCGCCATTCATAAGACGGAGTCATCACACCTAAATGTCAACAACTGAATCTATCTCATATTTGTCCAGACGCTACAGACTAGTCACTTTGAGCTACTTTGTATTTTGACATTTTAGTCTTCTTTACCGGGAATGGTTGGAAAACATTGGCAAGTACAGCGTCCAATGAGCGGCATTTCTGAGGGCAAAAAGTTCTCTCTCTCTCTCTCTTTACACTGAAAAAAACTTTCATTGTCTCAAAATGTGAAATAGTCCATGAGAGAATGTACGGTAAATGATTTAGTTGAACTGATCTACTTGAGACAATGAAATCTTTCACGTATGAATTATTACTGCTCAATTTGTTAGTAGAGCAACGTTTTACTTTTTCATTGTATATAGGTTAGTACAATATCCAGTGAGCGTCAATTCTGTGGGCAAAAATGTTGGGTCTCTCCGTGTACTGGCTTCCACCTATTGTCCAAAGACATGCAACTGATAGTGAATGAATGTGACAGGGAATAGTGTCTCACCTAAGTCCCATAGTTTCTGGGATAGTCTGAGTTCTTTATTAAAGGTTTAACAGAGAATGGCTAGAAAAACTCCATGTGCAGTGAGCGGGAGTTCTGTGAGCAAAAATGTTGGTAGACAAAGCAACAATATCTTGAATATCCTTCATTTGAAATCTTGTATTTCAAAAACAGAATGTATTTCATATATTTTCAGGGGGTTATAGAGTAATTTAGTTCTTTATAAATGGGAATACAGAGAATGGCTTTAAAAAACATACAATATCCAGTGAGCAGCAATTCTGTGGGCAAACATTTTTGTGACTTTTGGTGAAAAATCTTTTGAGATAATGTTTGCAATTTAGCCTTTAGACAAAAACATGGATTGGAGGTCATGGTATGAATTGAATCTCCCTGAGTTTGCATGTCCTCCCTGTGTTACAGTGGGTTATCTTATCTCACTGTACTAGTTCCACCTATCATCCAAACACATGCATCCGATAGTGAATGAATATAAGAGTGAATGGCATCCCGCCTACGGCCCATAGTTTCTGTGATAGGATCCAGTTAACCGCAGCCTCCTTTGTATCTTGATATTTTCTGTTGGCTACAGTTTATCTGAGTTTGCATGTACTCATTGTGTTCCTGTGGGTTCTCTCCGGGTACTGGCTTTCACTTTTATAATCCAAAGACATGCCTCTGATAGCGAATGAATGTGAGAGTGAATGATATCCCGCCTAAAGCCCGTAGTTTCTTGGATATGGTCTCCTCATCTGCAACCAGAAGAGGATGAATGAACTCACTGTCAAATTCTTGCAGTATTAGTGATGTCTCTAAGGGTCTTAAAAAGCTGACAGTTCTCGTGTCATAAATATAGGGATTAATAAACAATGGCTGTTAGCAGTGACATGCTGTACCTCCGAGCCTCTTTGTCAGGGTGATCCAGTTTGCCAGCCTGCAGAGTGTCTTCTCAAGTACATGTTGGGTGTGCACTTCTTATATTTCCCTCCACCGAGCTTCTAAATCTCCATCTTAATGGAGCTGACAAAGGCACTTGACTCAAAGAGTGTGACATAGCAGCAGCAACATTAAAACTGTAGCCTAGCCTACTGGAAGGAGGATGATCTATGGGCCAGACAATGGGCTGTATCTTTCCCCATTGCACCAGCAGCACTGAGTGAATATAATAATATGAAGAGTTATTAAGTGGGTATGTTGCAGCCTTGGTTTTGTATGCATGAAACAGAATTGCAAAAAAAATAAAATTAAAAAAAGGAGAATATGGGCCTATTTTTATGCAGACAATCATTTACTCGTTCATTCACTAGGGGCATTTATCATCAATAGGGCTGAACGATTTGGGGAGAAAATTGAATTGCGATTATTGCAAATGCAATTCAATTTGCAATTATTTTACAGCTGTATTATTCCAACCAATACTGGTGTAGTATGGCTGCACAATATTGGAAAAATATGTACAAAATAGGGATCCACCAAAAAATATCTGTTGATGGTGATTTCATTTGTGATTCAGTTCACACACCATCACATTCTAAACCTGAAATAAGACTAAAAACATGAACTATATGAGCTAAACTTTCACAACCTTTGTAAACTTTGCCTTTTGCTAATTGAACACATGTAACACAAGGAGGACATGCAGACTCCACCCAGAGAGATTATGCATAGAGTCCTGTCGGATTTGTGAATCGAACCCATAGTCTTCTTGATAAATTACTAGATGATTGACACACAAGGCTAAGATAGGGTAAATGGACTATTTTATATTGATAGAAAAAAGACAATCTAGAATGTGTGGATTAAAGCGTCTTGAGATGTGAGTCCATGTGAGTTGAATACACATATTTCTAGTTGGACTGAGCTACTGAAGTAAATTGAGACAATGACAGATTTTTCGTGTGAATGATTACACCATTTTTTTTTTACAAAATCATAAAAATCAATCTTGGATCACTCCCGCTAATCTCTTAGGGCCCTGGCACCTAGCATTTGAACCAATGGTGTGATAATATAGCCAGGCAAGTTTTAGATTTGTAGTCAGATGAGTCTTGTCTTGGTAGAGTGAAATCTGAGTTAAACAAACATGTATGCACATTAATCACAAAGTTGAGATTTTTTGGAATATGGGTTTAATTTTTCTTGATTTTGATCATATTACAGAGCAGAACACTGACAAGATGGCTCTCTCTAGTAAACCACATTTTTGTTCCACTACACTGTAAAAAGGAAAATGTTGCTCTATTTACAAATTGTGCAGTAATTAGTCACATGAAAAATCTGTCATTGTCTCAGTTTATTTCAGTAGATCAGTCCAACTAAATGAAGTGCATTCAACTCACATGGACTATTGCACAAGAAATGAAATACTTCTATCAGCTTTAACCCACACATTTTAGATTGTATTTGTGATTTTATAAATAGATTTTATAACTGTGTATGCACATTCTGTATTTATAGTTTGGCTGATTTACTTAAGTAAACTGAGACAATGACAGATTTTTCGTGTGAATGTTACACTTGTTTTAGTGTATGCTTTGCAATATGAAGTGTCCAAACACTATGTGTTGTTTACCTGCTCTTTTTTATGCAATGATTAAAATCTCAGGTACCCATTGACTACAAAGCTACCAGTTGCCTATGGATACCCATGTTTTGAACAATTTACTCAGAAACAAAATACTTAAGGAAATGAGTTATTGTAAAGTATCTATTTGCTTCCCACCTCTGAGTCCAGATTTAGCCCACAGTGGGCCCCTGGTCAAATGGGCATGAAGCCTGGTTGTAAAGTGGGGGTTGGGTTGGACTCTTCACTGCCTCTTAGCTTTCTCACTTTCTTATGTTTCTTATGCCAATAGTTGGACTGACAGCTCTTCTTGTTGCTAACATTACACTCCTCATTTCCTCTATAAAGTCTTACATGTGCTCTGTGGACAGAATAGTAGCCGTTTTAACTGCAGTGCACTTAGCAGCAAATCAAAGCTTCAAAATGGGCTTGTGGACAACCGCTTTGTGGCTGCTGCTGCTGCTGAGGACTGGGCCACCGTCAAACAAGTCCACACATTCACATGTAATCTGAAGCTGGCAGAAGGGTTGAGCTAGAATGTATGGGCCGGAAGGATCGTTCTGCTGCGGTGATTGGCTGTGACAAACTGATGACTTTTCTGATAGGTGGTGTTGAAATAGCATCTATAGGGTAAGAGAAACATCAAAATTGACAATCCTATAATATATATCAAATTTTGATATGACGTTATGATGATCTGCTATTCTGGGAAGATAGAATTGTGATAAAGTGCATTCATTTATTCTCTGCTCTTCACTGTTATTTCTAATAATGCCAGTGTTCATATTAATTAAAAAAGGACGATAAATAGGACATAATACATAATACAATTTATTTTTTCAATTAGTTGTACATTCAATTAGTAGTTAAAGGTTTTATGAAGCAGTAGTCTACAGTAGAATTCAAAGAAAAAGCATAAATTGTGATAAAATCTTAATCTTAATAAACTTAATATAATAATAATAATAAACTGATATTATATCTTTACCATATGTCCCACCCCTAGCTGGAGGGGCATAAGCAACACATTTTTGCTTTGAAGGCAAATACCACATCAAAACATGTATTCAGAATGACTATAGTTCATAGGGAACAACGGGTTATCTACTGTCTTGGTAGTTGTTTATGCTATTCCCACTCCAACAGTCCATACTGCCACTGTGTCCTTGGAAGACACTTCACCCACATGCCTGCACCATATAGAGGCTCCAGGGCAGCTGTGTGACTATACAGTGCTTACTATCAGTGCGTGGGACTGTGGAGTGTATGATTTGCCCTAACAGACTAGTTGGTCTTTGGGTGTCCCAGTGACCAAAGCTAGGAGTGGGCGATATATGGTAAAAAAATATATATCACAATTTTTTTAAGATCGCAATTTGATTTTATCACAATTTTCTACAGCGGTTCTTCATAAAACCTTTCAAACTACAAATTCAATATAAATCCAATCCAGTGTTCATCATAATACTGAATAGTAGGCTATTTATTTTTTTATTGTTATGAATATGAACACTGGAATTTTTACAGTAAAAATGACAGTGAAGAGCAGAGCATAAATTCATTAATTGTATCACGATTCAACGATTTTCCCAGATTAGCGGATCGTCATCATTAGCTCAGACTAACCTTCAACCTGATCTATATCATTTAGTGGTATATACCTCTTTATTTTTACTTTACCTTTACCTATCACGATTCATTTTATATCGTTATTTTGCACACCCCTAACCAAAGCCTTTGAATTTTGTATTATTGGAAAAAGTCTTATTTGTTTATCATGTATCTATACGTGTATGGCAGTAACAACAGTAGGCCTATCTCAAAAGGCACAGCTTGTCTTAACCTTGTGCACGTGAGTTAAATAAGTTGATTGACGAGGTCTAGAAACCAATCACAGTATTCAAACTGTGTTTAGACCCGCGTTCCTTGTTGAAATAACCAATCACAGTTGAGCACACCGTCCCTCTGGCCCATACTTTTCAGCGTCAACTTTGGCACGAGGAGGGGTTCACGCGCACAAACGGACGACTGTGATTGGCCGAGAGTGTGCGCGAGGGCCAGAGGCTGCACCTTTCTACTTTAGACACTCCCAAAAGGAACATTAGCTTCTGAGCCCCGCACGGAGCCACTCTGCCGAAACCTTAGCAAAACTTTCACTAAAATATCGACAAACAACACTGCCTTTCAATATAAAAAGTCGTAATGAGAGGACGGCACTTACCGCGGGCATTTTGTGGATTACTTTTGTTGCTTTCAGAGCGAAGACACGGTTGTAACTTTTCCCCTCTTTGAGCAGGGAGAGCGCAGTGCGAGCCCGAGCTGGATGGATGGTTATGGGGAAAAGAGGAAGACTGTCGGCGCTTGATGTGTGCAGGGTCCTACTGGCTGTGTTCCTGTCGCTTTTTCCCTCCGGTAAGAACAACATTTTGACATATATTTTTTAATTTTATTTTTTATTCCCTGTCTTGCTAGTGATCAACAGTTAGAGGCAGGAGGTAAAGCGAGACTAAATGTGGGAACGCTGTAAACATTCCACAGCGAGGCACACGAGGCATGGACATGTGTTGGACAAACACACAGAATATTAATATTGTTTTAATTACTCGCACAGCTTGTATTGCGAATGTGTTAATAGCAACAGCGAACAACTCTGCCATGCAAGTCTGTTTTATACCAGGTATATTTTTCTTTTTTTTTGCACAGAAGCTACTAAATTGATTACAAATTAGGCTACACAGTTTGCATTGCGGAAAGAATTAGCTGTGAAAATGGTGAGCTACATTGGTCTAGTCTAGTCTGGTTAATGGTTCATAAATTGTGTCCTGACTGAAAAGAGCTTTTGGAGCCACTGCAGCCCCCCAGACCTTCTTGTTTTGCTTGGGGGATGGGGCTCTCCTTCGCATAGCTCCTTCAATGCAACCTTTTTGTTAGGCATAAGGACCAAATGGGAAGTCTATTTTACATTCAGATGATACATTTAACTGTATATCAAGTCACATCTATTAGGCAATTCTAAAAAAATAAATAAAAATGTAATAGCTAATAACATATATTACACAGATATGTTATTATCTGTGTAATAAGCTTTTTAATGAGCAAGTGTTCTACCATTTTGTATACAATTCTCCAAAAGCACTCTGAATGTCTGCATTTTGAAAAGTGTGGATTGAGGCTTAATCTGCAACAATAATTGAATGCTTAGAAAAGAATGCCTTAAGACATAAGTCATTTTAATTATTATTATTTTCTTGATTCAAGAGCATCGGAAATCATGTATGTGCATACATACTTTGTGACTAGCACTAACCAATGTTACATACATGATGTAAAGATCTAGTAGCTTACACTGTGTTGGTTGCAACAAATATATTGACTGAAAAAAATTGGAATAACGGCAAGAAGCAACACGCAATCCAGAGTTTCTCAAAGCGTGTTTGCTGGTACCACTGGCTCTCTCTAGAACTCGGGAGTCTTAATTTACTCATTTACTCCGTTTTGGGGGGTTTCTTGATGTAGGGTTTTTAGTTAGTTTTAGGATGTCAGTTCTTTAAAAAGATTATTTAGAAAGCCAGATATTTTGTGAGCTGGTACTTGGTGTGGAAAGGTGGAGAATCACCAAAGTAGACCAACCCTATAATAATAAAACAACAATAATTGTGGCTAATAAACTTTTTCAAGAACCATTCGAAACCACATTTGTATTTATTAACTCTGAACATGTGTGCTTTGGACAGACACTTGTGCATTAACAATAGCTAGTGTTTTACCCTAGTACCCTAGTTTGCCAGCACCTTATCAGTCTCCCTCTCCAGTCACTTACCGTCAAACAACAACGTGATAATGTGCTGATAGCTGAGATCCTGATTAGTATATTGCCCTCTATCAAGAGCACAGAGGTGTGGGGGTGAAGCTGTTTAAAGTGTGACTAAGTGCTCGTATGTCTTCCCCCTCCAGACACCAGGGAGACCATTCACAGCTCATTCAAGTCCAGGCTTTATTAGTCTAATGTAAGCAAGTCAAATATGGTGTCGCAACAGAAAGAGTATGGTGATAAAACTAGTGACAGCAACGGTCAAACGAGGTCAAGGCACAGTGAAGGTGTGAGATGGGGTTGACTTAAGATAAACAAAAGGGGAAAGAATTCGTTGGTTCAGTGCTTTAACAAATACTGTGTTTTAGTTATCTGCACCGGACCTACCACTGTTTGTATATATATTTATATATGTGTGTGTATATATTTATATATGTATGTATATATTTTATATATATATGTGTGTGTATATTTACATTTATTTAGTATATATTATTATCTAGTAGCTCTATTAAACCCTGTGAGTTTACACACTTGTTTGGTCTGTTTATAATGACAAATATACTGACTGAATATATCCTTCCTGTGTTGCAGTGAGCCTCCAGTGTAAGATCCTGAAGTGTAACTCCGAGTTCTGGGCGTCCAAGTCTCACTCTGGTCCAGAGGAGGAGTTCTGCACAGCCCTAAGGGCCTATAACAGCTGTGTCCGCCGGACAGCCCGCACCTGCCGGGGCGACCTGGCCTACCACTCGGCCCAGCATGGCATCGAGGACCTGATGATCCAGCACAACTGTTCTAAAGAAGGGCCCACGTCTCGCCCACGCACCCCTCAGGCACCCCCCCCTCCTCCGTCCCTGCCCGACAGTCAGGAGCGCTCTGACGGACCGGAGGTGTGCCACTATGAACGCAGCCAGTCCCGCAACACACCACCACCCAACTACACCCACTGTGGCTTCTTCGGAGACCCCCACCTCCGCACCTTCGCAGATGAGTTCCAGACATGTAAGGTGGAGGGGGCGTGGCCTCTCATCCACAACAAATACCTGTCTGTGCAGGTAACCAACACTCCAGTGGTGCCCGGCTCGCTGGCCACTGCCACCAGCAAGGTGAGAGCTCAGACCTCTACAGGCTTTATATACAGTCATGTGTGGGAGGCTACTGTAGATGACCTGATAAAAGATGACATCAGATACAAATGTGTCAATCACAGGGCGATCTAAATTAGACTGGAGGAAGAGATCTGAACAGTGTTCAATCCCCACAGTGAAAAAGCTGGAGTTCATAGTGGATTTGATAGTTTAAATTATAGTCATGTGGTTATAGAAACTCTATGAAGCTATTAATACTTCCATTACATTCCTTCAATGAGATATTTGCTTGCAACTATCTTCTTCATCACTTCTTCATCATTATCATCATCATCACCATTGATATATTTGGGTTGGCTGCCTGTTGTTTGATGTGTCCAGACAGTTCGCTCTGTCCAGTGTCTGAATGGCGTCTATAAACAATGAAATGACCCAAATCAATATCTTCATCATGATAAGCCTCATCAGTGAAATGTTATGGCTGTAGCGCTGGACTCGACTCATTTTCCTTCTTGCTGTACTTCCTGAGAACTCTGTGACTGTCTCGACATTCAAAAACCACTCTATCCTTATCAGTGGTATATTCATTATCGGTCTTATTTTTGATTGATGGTTTTTTTTCTTTGCTGTCTGACTTTCTCTGGGGGTCAGGAGGGGGAGAATTATATTTATGTTTGCAGTAGAGGAGGATTTGCCAAAGCCCTCTCAACAATAATTGTACATCTCAATCACTGTACAGACCCACAATTAAGAGCAGTTTGTCCCTAATCTCATCGGCAAAAAAGTATAATTTTCAGTAATGGCCACTTCGTAATGAGGCTCTATTAAGCATTTGCCAGCCGTTTAAAGTAATGACATTTTTATACCGCTATTCTTGGACGCAAAAAATAGAGACGGCTTTTGTTTAATCTAGATATGGGATAGAGAAAAACAATACAGCGGCCAGAGCCACCTGTTCAAATAATGGACTTCTGGTAAGACGGTATCAACAGAAGAATACAGTACATTTGACACAATGTAGCCGCGAAATGATAGTTTAAAAACATCAAGAACAACTGATAAGCACACTATGCTAAGTACACTCACTGGCCACTTTATTAGTTAGACTGTTTTCTATTCTCGTAAGGTCAAATAGTTCAAACCCAAGCATCAGAAGGTGATTTTAAAGGGGAACTATGCAACTTTTCACTGGTTTGGTCACATGTGTCCTTCACAGAGCTCCCCCTACAGTTTCAGAGAATATCACTGTCCACAGAAAAAAAACACAAAACACAAATAATATAGACTCTATTCTTCAACACAAAAACACCAGGTCTGCATCAGTTATTTTTCATTGAGCTCTCTCTGTAAACGCCTTTTTAAAAGCAATTTGTGGTTTTGGCGAGACCTGTGACTTGACCCGAGATTTCCAGGGACATTCATCCTAGCAAGGAAGCTTCATTCACCCCACATCAACTCATTTATGAGCACACTGACTGAAGTTTTGTTGAAGTAAAGAGTTGCATAGTTAAGTGACTTTGAACATAGCATGGTTGTTGGTGCCACGTGGACCATTCAGACTATTTCTGAACTTGATGATCTGTCGGGATCTTTAAATTTAACTATGACCAGGGATAAGATGCAGTGTCCAGTGAGCGGCATTTCTGTTGGATGAAAATGCGTTTGCCAAATCTCAGTGATTGGTTTGAGGAATGGCAATATTGGCTCAAACTACCACTTGTTTGCATGGCCTGTTGAAGAATTTCTCAATCCATGAATGAAGCAGGTGGGCTGCAGCAGCAGAAGGCCACCCATGTGCCATCATTTAGGTCTGCTTAATAAAGTGGCCAGAAAGTGTACTTTACTCTCAATGGCACCTCTTGACCAAACCCTTAGATAAACCGCAGCAAAATGTGTATGGCTTTTCAAAACCACTGGAAATCTGAAGATAAGAAGTAAGATTATACGGTGAAATACTTTAAAACATTCAGTAGTTATATGTGACATTACTTTTTATCTGGGCTTGGGGCTATTAAGACCTTGTGGTTGGAGTTTTGCAGTTTAAGGGTCAAAGACGTAGTGTAGGCTGCTGTGTCCGGGCAGACTGAGGCTCAGACTGAGGCTCAGACGGTGTTTTCTGAGGGTGGTATCAGCCCCCACTCCTGCTCCAGTCAGGATGAAATGTGACACTGTACTGGGCTGGTGGAGCTACTGCACAAGCTCTGTAGACTCTTAAAACACTTCTAATCTGATGTTCTCATTTGCTTTGCACTTGCAGTCTACATTTGACCGCTCCTTTTCCTCCTTATCAGCGCACAGTTATGCATAGAACTTAAGAAAGGTACTCCACATTTGTCTAGAGCAGGCATTCCCAAAGTCAAGAGTGCAGCGGCCCCTTCAATATCCAGAAATTGACCGCGGGCCCCTTAATCCTAAACCTTCTGTCAAAATGCAAAACCTAATCACTTATTTCATCAAAATGTCAAACACATTGAAAACATCACTCTCTAGTAACTATAAATTGCATAGTATAGTATATATAAAAGTCTGATTGAATATGATATAATTGTCTACATATTTTTTTTTTATTTCAAGCTAGATTTCTTTTTGAGGAAGATGTTCTTCAGTATATATTTACATTTCTGCCATATACTCATATATTCCCTTCAGAATACCATACTCTTATGTGTTTCTTGATATTGTGGGACCCACTGATTCTCCATATCGATAAATGTAATAGTTCAGCCTCTCTAATGGAAGCTTCTGTTCTCTCCCTTTAGCTGACAATCATCTTCAAGAACTTCCAGGAGTGCGTGGACCAGAAGATGTACCACGCCGAGACAGACGAGCTGCCGGCCGCCTTCGCCGACGGCTCCAAGAACGGAGGCGACCGGCACGGCGCCAACACCCTTCGTATCGTGGAGAAGGTTCCCGGGGCGCACGTGGAGATCCAGGCGCGCTACATAGGCACCACCATCGTCGTGCGCCAGGTGGGCCGTTATCTCACCTTCGCCGTCCGCATGCCCGAGGAGGTGGTCAAATCAGTGGAAGAAGGAGACAACCAGGATTTATATCTATGTCTTCACGGGTGTCCTGCAAACCAACGCATCGATTTTAGGAACTTCAGAGCGCGGGCGGCGGAGGCACAGGTGGTGGGGCGGACCAGAGGCGCCGCTAGTCAGGGGTTCACCTACCAAACGGCGAAAGCAAAGTGCAAAGAGAGACTGCCCGTAGAAGACTTATACTTTCACTCTTGCGTATTTGACCTGCTCTCATCCGGCGACATCAACTTCACCATGGCCGCCTACTACGCCTTCGAAGACGTCAAGATGCTCCACTCCAACAGCAAACGATATCACATTTTCGAAGAGAACACGAGAAGCAGCGCCAACCCCAAACCAACAACACTTTCTCTACTTTTAATGAACATTTTAACTGTGTTGTTGTGGACCCATTTTTACAACCTATAGTCCTCTACAAACCATTTTAAATGAATGTTCTAGATTCTGTCGTCTTGCTCCTCTAGTCTCGTGGCATCGTCGTCTCATTTCGTGGGATCATCCGAACGTGCGGACAAGCCAATCATCGCCTGGAACTGAGGATTAGGAGCTGGAGGCCGGGGTTGCATGCCTGTACGGATGATCTTTTTTTGGATGAGGAGTGTTTTGATGCCAAGACGGTGACGCGGTCTAAGGCTCATGTGGCACAGGGGAGATGGTCTGACAAAGTTCTTTTGTTAGTGCCAGGCCAGAAGCAGCCCCGAGTTTAGTCTTTTGGAGAAGGGGGTGGGGGGTGGGGGGCTGTAGCCAAGAGGACGTCAGAGCAGCGTCTCCAGTCGGGGGATGATGGGTGAATATTGTGGAGAGTGTGAGAGTGCAGTAGTGAAATATGAAAAGCACAGTTTAGGATCTGTGCTCAGTTTGGTGTTTTTTAAGAGAGAGGACAGAGTTCAAGGGCGTTTTTCACTGGAGCAGTACACTACAGGTCGGTCTACTGCAAAAAGGACAAAGTGTTCCCGAGACACACAATACTGCAATGGTAGGATAAAGTGGCCACCCATCAAAAACACAGACCTGCATTGGACTTCGATAATCAGTACTTGAGACATAAAATACTGAGTCTTTAAAGAGGTCATATGCAACTTTTCACTGGTTTGGTCACATTTCTCTTTTTTATTTTATTTGGAGCTCTCTCTGTAAAAGCCTGTTTTAAAATCAATTTGTGGTTTTGGCGAGACCTGTGACCTTGACCCGAGACTTCCGGGGACATTCATCCTTGCAAGGAAGCTTCATTCACCCCACAACAACTCATTTAGCATCACACTGACTCTGAAGTGTTGTTAAAGTAAAAAGTTGCATAGTGGCCCTTTTAATGATTAGCTCATATTCATGTTTTCACTTCCGGTATAAATGCTAGCTAGGATTTCTCGCTGGTGCCCCATCCGCCAGCTACCGCAACCGTAGAGAGGAGGGGGAGCGAATCAAAAACGGATCAAGCTGATCTGAGGTAAAAAAAAAATGCGCCAAATAAAAGTCAGTTTTGCCTGATACTCCCTTTAAGTCAATATGATACTGTCTTTATATTAAAGTCTGCCGCATGCATGAATGATCTTATAGGTTATAGAACATGTATGCGGAGGTTTTAATCGACCATCAACACATATGATATATAGATTTGCAGACATATGGTCCTTCATCCATGAGACTTTCAGTTTCAGTTTTGGTGCCTACTGAACCATATTGTGCCACTCAACCTGTACTGTACCGCTCCAGTAAAAACAAAGACATTAGTGAGACTTATTTGAATTGTTTTACACATTATTTAATAGACTTCTTCCACAAAGGGAACTGGTGTGTTTGATGCATCTTCAAAGGTCCAGACTGTCACTTGTATTATTAGATCAGACTTGTATTATTTTTAGTCAGAAATGTGAATGTAACTCAAAGCAGCAAAGGAACAAACAAGGCTTTTAGGGCAACTCAACGTGTTTACAGAAAAAAAACAAAAAACCCGTACTGTAAAAACCTCTAGCCATTCGGTAGAGCTAGCTTAAAAACAGCAGCGTACATTTTGTGGCTCAAGTCATTGCCAAAGAACAAGCCCTCGTGCCAACCTTTGTGATGTTGAATTTGCCTATTGCTACGTCTCTGCGCTGGGTGGGAGCAGTTCACCCCTCCATATCATTTACACTGAAGTATTTGATTGTACTGTTGTGTTCATTGATGTCATTTGTACTGCAGTAAATCGTGTAATAATGTGAGATTGTACATACGTTTGGTGGTGTTTTTTGACCCGGGTTTGAGTTGTTGTTTTTTGGAACATCAAGTTGTTTTGGTGAATGTGAAAACCTTTTATTTTGAAAGGGATTGTATAGAAACGTGAACACGAGAAAGTGCGTATTCCTAATGCCCGCAATATGAAAATACAACGTTTACTGTCACCGTTTTGCCAACATTTTGCTAACTAGTAATCCACTCTCATCACCATACCGTTTCAAGGGGAATTTGAATATTGCTTTTCGGTGTTCATGTTTTATTTGAAGCACTTTAAGTTTTATAATTAGCTCTTTATGAATATGTTTGGAGTTATGTGTCAAAATAGATTAAAAAAAAAAAAAAAATGCCAGACAGATCAAAAAGGTGTTTGTATGTAAAGCTAAAATCCTGTCACATGCAGCTGTTTATAATGTCAATTATTTATTGAATAAAAAACAAAGTGTCTTGTTCATTAATGTGTTGGTCTTTTTTGTTTGGCGTGAAGGCGTTATTTGAATTCACTGTTGCTCTGACTTGTAGTGTAAGAGCGCCTCCAGCTGGACAAATTTAGAAGTCAGCCTTTTGGGATTGACAGTGTTTGAGTTGATGCACTGTTCGATTATTATCTATAGCTCTAGCAAAATGTTTTAATGAGTCACATTGGACAGTTTAGGTGTAAGTATCAGTAAAGGACAGAAAGAGATTGTTTTATTTTCAATCATTTGTTCTTGGAAATAAAACATAACGGGTCAGATAGGGTATCCAGATGGATTTCAATAATTTTAATTGAGTCTGCATGTCCTCCCCGTATTACTGTGGGTTCTCTTCTCTTTTTCCCCACGATCCAAAAATATGTTGGATCATTTTGTGGCTGGTTTGTCTCAGCTTTACACCAACTAACCAGGATCTACCCACCTATGGCCCATAATTGACTACAGCTGAAGTAAAAAGAGAAAAAAAGACCCAAACCATAACATATTAACAGTTTTATTACATATGTCCCACATATGTACAGCACATGTCGCATGAAGAGTGGTTTTTCTCACAAATATAAATTATTTCTCCAACAAATGTATGATACAGAAATGCAGCTTTCAATAATAATACAAGGGATGGTGCTGGCTAATCACTGGAACTTTGAACACACATGATTTCATTACTGCTCCGGACTATACCCTGAACCACATCCAAAAATCAGCTCGAAATGTGGTCCCTTGAATACTACTGCGCCCCTTCTATACTGTCCACACGCCAAGATATTAGCAAGGTAATACATGCAAATAAGGCACGATAGAAAAACAAAAAAAAGCTTTGAAGAAATCATTTGTTGGCACAAAAAAAATTAAGAACTGTTTGGAAATCGATAGAGAGAACATCGAAAATCAAACAGAAAACAAAAATTGTTTGCCACTTTATTAGGTAGACCATGTACTGAATAAAATAGCAGTTTGTCCACCTGGATTCCAGTTTTTAAATAATGTTCATACTTGAGTCCTGGTCTAGACCCAGTTTTGACCTGGTCTAGTCCTTGTTCAGACCTGGTTTGGCTTTTGGGCCTAGTTTTGTCCAAGAAAATGGTACTTCTTTAGACATATTTTTGAAAGGTGGGTAGGGTATTTGTGCATAAAGTGGATGGTCTGCTCTACCTAATGAACTGGCCACACATAATACTGAATTTCTTAGTGTTACAAGTTGTCATTGCAAAGAATACTGCTTGCCTCCAGCCACCGATGAAGATGAAGAAAAGCGAAAAAGATGGTGAAGCTACAACAAGAATCTGTACAAAAGACGTGATTTTCTTTTGGACAATGTTTCGAGTGTAGACAGTGACTTCATGATTCGGCTACATTTGAAGGACATTCTACAACATTCTCTTCTATTTTTTTTTCCACCAAAACTTAAACTCAGCAAAATCATAATAATATCTCATAAAAATCAAGTCCATGTGGTACTTTCGGGAAAAATACGTCCCATACGTGATACGTTCAGGCACTTTTTTTTTTGTTTTTTTTTTGTCCATCCTAAATTTTCCGGTTATAATAGTTCCATAGGACTAAGCTTCCGGGAACACTTCGAGTCAGTGTTGCCATGACGACACATATAAATAAAAGGTATTTTTGCTCCTTTGCGGTGAATGTCTGTAGTAAAAAAAAAGATGGGTCCTCTAGTTTGGTACACGTCGGGTCAGTGAGCTGCTTTGAAGGTGATGCCAGAGTTAATATTCCAAAAGGCTGATTTGTTTACTGAGATGTGCTGCTTTCGTCCTGGTTCCTAATCTAGTTATTGAGAGTAGCTTCATGTTTGGCACAAATCAAAGTTGCCTTCCTAAAACCTTTACTTAAACTACTTCAAAATCCAGAACTTTTTCCAATACCAGGAAATTGGATTTAGAATTTCCAGGTTTTTCATGACAGACTGGCAAACTGCTCTGCCGCAATTTCTGGTGAAGACGTGGTTTAGTCCTTGTTTACACATGATTTAAAATGGATCATTTTTCAAAACCTGGAAACTGTTATGGAAATATCCATGTCCCTTCCAGGTTTTCCATGACTGTACTGTACTACGAACCCCGAAATTCTGACTTTTAGCAAACTACTACAGCCACAATTTCAGTAAAAAAAAAGAAATTGGAATTATTATGATGACTGTATTACTGGCTTTGTTTGTGACTATGTGCAATCCATATAATACATACTAGGTTTTAATGCTTGAAAGAGAGCTATAAGACTGACTAGCTAACACTAACTTTGATTGTTCTGTTGTCCAATCAATGCACTGTATACCAGTTTCAAAAGTGGACCACACTCACATTCATCCTGACCCGACCAGTACTGTATCGTTCCAATGGAAAACAGACTAAACATTCCCTTTATGTTTTCCTGTTCCAGCTGGGGTCCATGACGGCATTGGGTTCCGGGGGTCTCTCGAGGGGGGAGCGTGAGTCCTGGGGAGACTTGTGCGTTTGTGGGGAGCGGGGGTCCAGCAAGGGAGGGGGTTTGTCCGGGTGGAACGGCCTGTAGTGCTGCTCCGGTGCCGGGGGCCCGCTCTGGGGTCTCCTGAAGTCCTGCAGGGGCCCGTCCCGACCGGAGTGAGGGTAGGGACGGAAGTCGTCGGGACGTCTTCTTTTAGGGTCTGAATGTCTAGAAGACGGAGACAACAAGCATGAATATAAACTAAACCAAAACCTTTAGGACTCATGCTTGTCTTTGGACGGTGGGAGGAGACAACCCACAGTAACACGAGGAGGACATGCAGACTGCAGAGAGACTGTGATGTCCAGCCACAAGATTTAATCCACAACCTCATTAACATACAGTGAAGAAAACAAGTATTTGAACACCTTGCTATTTTGCTATTTCTCCCACTTAGAAGTCATGAAGGGGTCTGAAATTTTCATCGTAGGTGCATGTCCACTGTGAGAGAG
>JAVQKC010197886.1:0-26665 GCA_036025475.1 Philypnodon macrostomus | reverse complement strand
GACCCACTCGTCGAGCTCGTTCGTGTGGACCCACTCGTCGAGCTCGTATGTGTGGACCCACTCGTCGAGCTCGTGCGGGTGGACCCACTCGTCGAGCTCGTGCGGGTGGACCCACTCGTCGAGCTCGTGCGGGTGGACGGGTTTGTGTGGAGCGGTTGGGAATGGAGTGAAAAATGGCTCCATTTTCTGGAGGACAGTCCCCCGCCTACAGGCCGGACCCACTGAAGCGCCTCTAACGCTGCAGGGTTCACCTCACCACCCACCACTGCAAAAACATCACACATTTAGTGGGATCATTCGAGGCTGGTAACGACCCAATTGTTGATTGAACAGTTAATTCTGATCATGGACCGTCTGTGGTCGACTTCATTCTCACGAGGTTCCAGCTCAGGTCGAAGGTGAAGACACATACTTCTACTGAAACTGAGAAAATGTCTGATTGTTTTTGTGAATGTTTTTGCTGTTCTATAAAGTGCCATTGATAAACTGTAGAGTTATGTTTGCTCATTTCAGATCAGTCAGTGATGTGGATCAGTCAGTAATGTGGATCAGTCAGTCATGTGGATCAGTCAGTAATGTGGATCAGTCAGTCATGTGGATCAGTCAGTCATGTGGATCAGTCAATAATGTGGATCAGTCAGTACCTAGTTCAGATAATGTGTTAGACAGACAGACAGTCAGACACGGGAGCAGACAGGTGAGCAGACAGGTGAGCAGACAGGTGAGCAGACAGGGGGGAGCAGACAGGGGGGAGCAGGTTGGTGTCCCGACCCGGCGTTTGAGAACCCTGTCTTGTGCCTGTAAATCTGAACCGTATCAGCTTTAACTGTGACAGGTCAGGTTGTTCCTGTTCAGGAATGATGACAGCGTCTCCAGTGTTGTGATACTGTGATTAAGAGCGCTCTGATTAGACGCGCTGATTACTCTGAACCTGTGAGGACTGACAAACACAAGAACTACACACCCGCCTGACTTCAGCATCAATACAGACTGGGTCAAAGGACCAGGACATTAACCCTTCTCAGACTGTGGTACGGCTGCCACTGGTGGTACGTGGGTTGTTTTGAGTGGTAATCTGGAGTCTTTTGCACTTAAAGCCTTGATATAGAACTGGTTTAGACCTGGTTTAGACTTGGTTTAGTCCTGGTTATTGGCTTTGGAAGTTTGTTAAGAACTCAGATCATTTTAAATATTGGTCTATAGATATAAAAATTCTAAGGTTTGCACTTTTATTCTGGTTGGTCACTAATCATCTCTAGTGACAAACGCAGGAAAAAGTTAAGAGACAAGACGTCAATAAACGCAGTTGTAAAAGTGTCTTCAGTTCTTTTGTGTTAAGTGTTTTTACTCCTCATCATAAAACATACCAGTCCTAGTCATGGGCCTGCAGTGACACAAAACCCTGAGTTAGATAGTCAGACTTTAGACTTTAGTCTCTTTAGTGTTGCTGATAGTAACACGAGGCAAATGTAGCAGTGAAATGAAAATATGAACTATTTACAAAACTTCACCGAGACCTTGGGCGTGTTATGGCTGCCACGTCTCCATCAGTTGGCCCCAGGGCAGCCGTGGCTACTGAAGTAGATTACCTCCACCAGTTTGTAACGCTGGAGTAAATGAATAACGCAATCAATTGTAAAGCAAGAGTCTTGAAAATCCCTACATAAAACCAATACATTATTATTGTGTCATTGGGCAAGACACGTCACCCTCTGCATACAGAGGCATGTATGGTTGGAGTTGTGCATGTTATGGCTGCCACATTCTTGCCAGTTTGTCCCATGACAGCTGTGGCTACATAAATCCCCTTATTGGTAGTTTTAGTATTACAGTGTTGTTTTTGAATAAATTCTTATCACTTCTATGTTTTTGAGTATTCAGATGAAGCGGTGCTAGTATAGAAGACATAAATGAGTGTAGCTGTTTGATTCACCCGTTTCCTTATCATCTCCTGCTTTTCTCCCTGTGTAGCTCTGAGAGGTTGACCCAGTCACTTTCCTGGAAAGATTTTTTGGGAGTGGAGTGGCAGCCTGCTGGGCCATATTAGAAGGGTGGAGGCGGTGGAGGTTAGTCCAGGGAGCTCCATAGGCACCCATGGGCAGCAGTCATTGATGATAGGGAATTTGGAGGTGAATGGGTCAAAATCCAGTATGAGGCAGGAGTTACAAGGCATTCAAGAGGCCTACAGATTTTTTAATTGAGCTGGGAAAAAATGCCATCGTAGACACTGCTTCAAAAATGTCAACATGCTTTTGGTGTGTTCTGTAGGTAAATAAATCTGTAATTACTGTGCTTATTGACAGAAAACCAAAAAAATTTAGCAAAAATCTCAATATATCACAATAATGCCATGGTCTTTAATCTGACTTAGATTCACACTGTTAAAAACATTTTTCCTATTTAAGCCTTGAATGAAATTGTGACTCATTAAAAAGTAAAATTGTAGTCATGAGTTTTCAGTTAGTCCTACTTTGGCTTTGTTTTTGTCCTTGTTTAGTCTTATTTTGAAGCAGTAGTAACTAATAAATGAAATAATTTCTGCTTAATTGGCAGAATATGGCAAAAATCTCAATATTGCAATATCATTTGTTTTTCTCAGGTAGCCCTAGCATTAAGCCATAAGATTTAAACAATGAGGTGATTTTGTGATTTTCTGTTTTGTGGTATCTCTAATTTTATTACTGGCCTCTTTTGACGTCATGGTATTCAAGAACGTGTGCTCAACTTATAGTCTGTTAGAAGGGTCCTGCTTATGGGGGTGTGTGTGCGTTAGGAGGGGCAGAAAATTAGAACCATACCTTCAATCCATCACTGGAGCCGGTCTGGACGTCAGAGCAGTGCAACATGTGGAAAGAATTTATGACCTAGTTTTCATTTCCTTGTTTAATACAATATCGGTGCTCTAAGAGAATGGGAGGAGGAGGAGGAGAAGAAAGGAAGTCAGAAAAAAGAGGTAGATTAGGATAAAATGAAGCTGGGGAGATACTTTAGAGCAGCAGCCTTATAAAGAAGTATCATGTCTGCATGGGGTTCGCTGAGTGAACAAATAAAAATGCTGTCTCTAGTTTACAGGAAGAGCATATTCAGTAACATTTACTTGAGTAACTAAAATGTACTACTGAGAGCAGTTTTGATGATTACTACATTTACTAGACTGTACCATACTCACCTGTCTGTCACCAAAATATTTGTTTATGTCAGAAAATTTGACATGTGACTTTTTGGTTTAAGAACATACACAATTCCATACCTTGTGTTACTTAGTGCTTGAGTAGGTTGGTCACCAAAAACTACAGTATTCAAAAGTATCTTTTACTTGAGTACATTGTTTGGCTTCTTTACCTGTACCTCTTAATACACTGCATAGTAAAAATGACACTTTTAGTCAATGCGGGTCCGTGTGTGAACAGTGTGTGTCAGTCAGGTAGTAGAAGTAGGTCACAGACTCAGGAGGAAGTGATCTGTTTCTTCCACAGAGAAACATCAGGGTCCTGCCTCTGATGGAAAACTCCTCAGATCCTTTTCCTGTTGTTTTCTCGTGTCTGAGCTGACACACTTCTATCAGTTATCACAGATACCAGAACAGCATTGTGTGAGTTTTTGGGCCTATAAATACTGTAGCTATTCAGATTTGTTGCATATCTCATGGAACATGCCTAATAGTGCTATAGCTGTAAATAAGAATAGTAAGTGGTTTGATCCTGACTCCAGTTCATGTCCTTGGCAACACTCACTTTGCCTGGATGTTTGAATGTGTTTGTGAATGTGTATCTCAAAGCATCTTCTACATCATGATCATAGAGTTAGTAACTATTCTATGTTATTTATTATTCTTAATTCATCCCGTTTGTGTTTGCAGGTTTGTTTTTGATCCTGGGGCTCATGCTGTACCCTGCTGGCTGGGGTTCAGATAAGGTCCAGCTGTACTGCAGTGCTGAGGCTGCTCCGTACAGGGCCGGTCTCTGCTCCATGGGCTGGGCCTTCTACACCGCCATGGGGGGCACGGTGCTCACATTCGTGTGTGCTGTCTTCTCCGCTCAGGCCGAGATCGCCACGTCCAGCGACAAAGTCCAAGAGGAGATCGAGGAGGGCAAGAGCCTCATCTGCCTCCTCTAAAGGCTCACAAACACTTTGAAGAAAAACACTAAAAAGCAACTTCTGCCCTAGTGCCTTGTGCCACTGTGTTGTTTACCACTATAGACTGACCCTATATGTCTCTTTTTATGTGGGAGAATACTATCAGTTATTTTTCCAATGTCTTCTTGCCACTATAGGTGCTGCCTTTTCCTGTCTGTCCTATGGGTGCATCTGAATAAATAAGAATATTGTAAAAAACGTTAATTTCAGTAGTTTAAAACAAAAAGACGAATGAATCAAATATTTCAGTGGTTTAGGGGTCCGAATTCTGCTCCAACCTGTGCTTACTGCTGTTGTGTCCCTGGGCAAAACATTTCACCCAACTATGTATGAATGAAAGCATGATTGGTGTGTTTGATAGTGGTCAGAGAGGCACAAAATAATATTGGAGCTTTGAGAAAATCTTGAGGCCTTGTGAAGTACAATGTAAATCTATATCAATATTCTAATTAATTGAGGTGCACTTGTACATTGGCAACATGTGGATGCCTGTTTTGAATGGCTTTGGCTGTAGCCACATGCTCTGTAAATATGTGTGATATACATTGTAGATACTTTTTTTATTGATGCAGAATGATGGTCAGCTTGATCCGGGGCTGGGCTGAAATTGACTCTTGCCTTAAAAAAAACACTGGTGCTTTTTAGGGCTGCACAATATATCAGTAATATCTGTAGAGTCTGTAGAGTCCCTCCCCTGGCCTCTACAGACCTACTTTATGCCATAAAGGCCAGGGGAGGGTCTGTAGTGTCCCTGCCCTGGCCTCTACAGACCTACTTTACGCCATAGAGGCCAGGGGAAGCCAGGGGAGGGACTCTCCTTCAAATTGACTATCTGATGCTGTTCTATGGCGTAAAGTAGGTCTGTAGAGGCCAGGGGAGGGACTAAAGTAAAACTGAACTACTATTGGTTAAAGTGGTATCCCACAAACTCTGATCTGATGTTGCTGTAGAGGCCAGGGGAGTGACTGAAATAAAATAATAATAATAACAGATTACCTACTTTACGATATAGAACAGGGTCAGATAAAGCATTTTTTTATTTGAAGAAACATACAGACCACCCCTTTAATTGAACCACATATCATAACATTTTTTATATCGCAATATTCAGCGTAGTTATCGAAAATACTTCTTTTTTTTGCTCATATTGTGCAGCCCTTGTGCTTTTCGGATTTCCACCAGCTCTCGTTTTTTCAGTTGCCAAATATGTGAGTAAATATCAAAGGAACCACTACTCAGTCAGAATAAACTACTCAGAAAACAGTGGCTTAGTGTAGAGTGGATGACCTTGAAAGCTTAGAGAATGTACTGTCCTTTTGAATGATGATTTTGAAATGAATTCTAATAGATTTTTTTTCCACATGGGGACTGCACAGGCGCAAACAAAGCCAGCTCTTGTTTGTTCTTTATTTTATTATGAAGTGAGCTTAACCTAAGCTATGTAAGTAAGGTCTGTGCCTCATTTTTTGCAGACATCCCGTGCACAAACGTTTGATCTGAACAATGAGGAAGAAGACATTTGATGTAGATGAAGTAATGCTGTTTTTAATATGAGATGTCTGGTTTCAGGGAGCGTTGTCCAGCCAGAGAACTGGAGTTTGTCTTGTCATAGATAGTGTAATGTCCATTCCAGTTTGTTTCTGCCAAACTACAAATAAAGAGAAGGGAAGAATAAAGCTGCTGTCTCAAATTGTATGCTTCTTCAGTGCTATTGCCGAGACCTTGGTTTGGGCCTTTGGATTGGGGTGGATACATTTTCCAGTGTAACATGAAATTTAACTCTCCATGTGTCTTGTCTGTGTGATTCCTTTCTAAAAAATCAAAGTTAAATAATATTATTTGTTGAAGATTTTAGACACTTCTAGATTTCACATTTGATCACGTTCCTTTAATTGCCTTCCTTCCCCTATCCTGGCCACACCCACTTATCTGCTACAGCCAATGCAAACAAAGGAAAGCATCACCTACTTTTAAAGGATGAAACCAAGTGTTTAGCTCTTGAGAAAGTCAGCGTCTCAGCATGCAGGCTCCCTCAAACATGCGTCAACAAAATACAACTCCGGGTAACATTTCGACACAGTAGAAAGTTATTAGTTGGGGGCCTATAGGGGGCCATGAATTACAATGTTGTAATGTTTTATATACTGTATCTTTAAAATGGGTGGGTAATGTAATATTTTTGTCAGATGACCCAATATACCTGGCAGCACCCCTGAGTATAGCATAGTATGGTATGGCCTCTTTAAAAAGTAACTAGCTTCAGCAGTAGCTAGCTAAAACTCAAAACTACTGTATTATATTTGCTGTGCCAGTCTAGTCCCAGATGTTCCCCTCTTTTATGTGGACCACGTCAAGGCCTCTGACACAACCCCATGGCTCTCTCTCTTTTCACCAGAGTGCTCAAAAACTAAACAGAGCGCCTGATGACTTCCAGATTAGGCACATGACAAATCATGCAATCCGAGAGCTGCACAAATTCAGCCTTTTCACTTCACTCATTGCCAGAGGCCTTCAGTTTTGCCCTAGTTTTTGTTCCAACACAATGGTGGATGAGGATGTGATACTAACAATACGTCTTGTGCAAAGTACCGCAGAATGAAATCATCTCGCAAATCTATTCTACTCACTCAACTTAATATATTTAGGTTTAGCCCTGGTTTAGTCCTGCTCTACACCTTTAGTTAGTCATAATTAAGACCTGGTTTAGTCATTGTTTAACTCCCAGTTTAAGACTAAGCTAGTTTAGACCTGATCTGAGGGTTGCTGGAACCACCTACATTGGTTTAGATTAAGCTTGTTTTATGCTTATCTTTGTAACTCCTTCAGTTGTCAGAGGGTGTGATCTCTCTTTTGTTTACAATACTAACATGTAGACTATTGACCGATGTGAAATCCTCATGCAAATATAATCTATAAAGTGAACCGTCCTTAATTATGAATTATCATAAAAAAAGTATCCTCAGAATGTTCCATGTCAGCTCTTTATGCATTGGTTAGTAGATGCTTGTTTTATGCTTGCCTTTTGGTAAGATCAATACAGTTATCAGTGCTGCCAATACAGGTGTTTACTGATGCATACTTTTCAAACCGTGATTAATATCTGTAAAAAATAGCTGGTGGTGGCATATAAAGATGAGATATTGTAGATGAAATACTGAAGCAGAAGGCGCTTTTTGTTCGGACAACTGCTGACCTCTACTGGCAGCAGTCTGCCAGTGCATGTCAGATAGGACAGTTTCCTTTGAAAATAATATTACAAAAATTACATCAAGTAGCAGAGTTTTATTCAGTCTTCATACAGCAAATATACAAAACTACTCAACATGCACAAAACTCTCAAAAGTAAATCATAGGAGGATCTAAAAATTGCACACAACAATATAGCTGTTCTTCTGGAAACTGTACAAAATATACAAACGTCTTTAAGAATACAGCATTTTAGTTTGAAATGACAAGAGAGGACTTTGAGAGTGTCATAGTATTCCACGACATTGATTAGAAAACATCATCTTAAACCACAATCAAATCAAATACACGTCTATGTTCTCACTACAGTTTGGTGAAGGGGACATCAGAAGGTTTAGTTGTTCTATCTGGAATTATTAATGCCTTCTATGCAAAATACTATTTGGTTGACAACAAGCCAATTTCCAAAGCTCAACTCAGCGTCAGAATAAATAAATGTATTTTAGAAATGCTCAGCTGGACCAAAGACTCTGCCAACAGGTAACATTAGTCTATATACAAATCTATACTATATTCACCACAATAAAGGCCTTTGTGAAAAGACACTGTTGATGTTGATTGCTTGAAGGCTCACTTGAATTTGAGGACATCAAGACTATAAAGAATAAAAACATGCATTTGTATTGCTCAACTATAAGAAATACATGTTTAAAATTAAGATATATGAGTGACAGAAGTTAAATTAACTTAACTGCCCCATATGATCATTTATAAAATTATATGATATAAAATATATTATACAGCACTCACTATCCACTAGATACATTAACTTTGTCATATTCTGAATTAAGATGAAACACATCTTCAGTGCACTGGAAGCCTAGACCTTACTTGAGCTCTTTTTTTGAGTAGATCTTAGCAGTCTGTTACAGGCAAAAACTAAACTAAACCAAAATTATTGAAATGGTAGAATTATATTTTGCTAAACACAGCATTAAGTAGTTAACTTCTATTTGTCCAAATAAATAAATAAATTCAAGCTGGGATTGCAGCCAGCGCTAAATACAGTATTTCTGAAACTGGTTCAGCAGCAAACTGTATAAACACACACATTCATAGCCGGACACACACACACACACACAAACACACACAGACACAGACACAGACAGATGTGTAAAAGAGGAGAGTGGTTGAGTGGTAAAAGTGCAAAACCAATGCTGGCTTCCAGAGTCAGTGCGAATATTATTGCAGAGGCAAGTCAAGGTTTCCAGCTAATCATTTCTCTGGGTGTGCAACTGCAGCACACTCTTGAACCCAGAGGGCTGTGTTATGCTGTGTTTGGTGCATTTGGCTCAGTTAAGGCTAGAAGCTGCAGAGGGGGGTGCGGACTCTTGGAACCCATCAGACCTGCTCCTTGAAGGCTTCCTGAGCGGCTTGTGAGGCAGCAGTTCGAACAGTCTTGTTGGACATGACACCAGTGGCGAACTCTTGTTGAGCCTTCTCAAAGCTTGCTCCAGTGGTCCGGTACATCGAATGGACCTGGTGGAGGTACAGGGTGGTATTTAGGACAAAACTGTAACAAGCCAAGTATATATTTAGTTATGTGCATGCTTTGAGGGAAGACCTTTTTGAACATGAAGAGAGACATTGCAGCCAGCGACGTGAACAGGGCAGCGATTAGGATCATGATAATACCCACAGCGATGTTCATATTTAGACATGTCAAAGCTGAGATCCAACCACTAAAGATAAAATAGATGAATTTATTCTGTACATGTGAATAATTATTGCATGTATCTGGAAAGTATTCACAGCGCTTCGCTTTTTCTACATTTTGTTATGTTACAGCCTTATTCCAAAATTTTAGAAATTCATTTTTGTCCTCAAAATTCTACAGACAATACCCCATAATGGCAACATGAAAATTGCAAATTTAATAAAAAATTACATGTACATAAGTATTCACAGCCTTTGCTCAATACTTTGTTGATGCACCTTCGGCAGCAATTACAGCCTCAAGTCTTTTTTAATATGATGCCTCAAGCTTGGCACACCCGTCTTTGGGCAGTTTTGCCCATTCCTCTTGCAGCACCTCTCAAGCTCCATCAGGTTGGATGGGAAGCATCGGTGCACAGCCAGTTTCAGATCTCTGTTCAATAGGATTCAAGTCTGAGTTCTGGCTGAGCCACTCAAGGACATTCACAGAGTTGTCCTGAAGCCACTCCTTTGATATCTTGGCTGTGTGCCTAGGGTCGTTGTCCTGCTGGAGCAGGTTCTCATCCAGGATGTCTCTGTACACTGCATTCATCTTTCCCTCTATCCTGACTAGTCTCTCAGTTCCTCATCCCCACAGCATGATGCTGCCACCACCATGCTTCACTGTAGGGAGGATAATGGCCTGGTGATGAGCGGTGCCTGGTTTGTCTTGTATGTCAACAATGGCCCTGGCAGCCAGAAGCAGCGTTTTCCAGGTCTTCTTTAAGTTAATGATGTACACACCATCACTTTTTCTCTTGTAGTCATACTGCTCCACTTGGAAGTCCATGATGCCTGGCACTCATGCCAAAGAGTTCAATCTTTGTCTCATCAGACCAGAGAATTTTGTTTATCATGGTCTGAGAGTCCTTCAGGTGCATTTTGGCAAACTCCAGGCAGGCTGCCATGTGCTTTATACTAAGGAGTGGCTTCCGTCTGGCCACTCCTTAGTATAAAGCACATGGCAGCCTGCCTGGAGGACCACAGGCCTGTTTGGTGGATTGTCGCAGCAATGGTTGTCCTTCTGGAAGGTTCTCCCCCCTCCACAGAGGAATGCTGTAGCTCTGACAGAGTGACCATCGGGTTCTTAGTCACCTCCCTGACTCCCAGTGGAAACAGAATGTATCTGAGCTCAATTTTGATCTTCATGGCAAATGCTGTGAATACTTATGTACATGTGATTCCTTAGTTTTTTTTTTATTTTTAATACATTTGCAATTTTCATTTTGTCATCATGGGGTTTTGTGTGTAGAATCCTGAGGAGAAAAAATGATTTATTCCATTTCAGAATAAGGCTGTAACATGAAAAAGTGAAGCGCTGTGAATACTTTCCAGATGCACTGCACTTCATGGATGTTATTTAATGTATATTTTCTGACCTTGTGCCCCAGCTAGTGAGGCCAATAGACTGTAGTACATACACCCCAACTTGACAAATGTAGACAAAGAAGAAAACAAAAAACTTAAATGAGCTGTCACTCCTGAGAAAGCAAAAAGAAACACATGTTGGTTATAACGATGAGAGAGCATTCATAATTGATCAAATATGAGAATACTGTTTCGTCTGGAGTACCTGAAAGCTCCATATAGAGGCTGGTACCAACAGACAAATGAGCAGGGTGTGAACATTAAGAACCAGAGAATGGACAAGCCAAAGTCCCCTCCACGTAGGGAGTCCACACAAAACCAGGCCAAGCAGCCGATCACATTTGCAAATAGTGTCCCAGTATGAACTACAGGATACAGAGGGAGAGGTGTCTCAGTAAATGTGGGACAGTGTATCAGATGGAAATCAGGCATGTCACATATGATGAATCAAGTTCTCAAAATAAATAAATACATAAATACAAAATTATGCTTTAAGAGCTGCACAATATTATAAATGCAATAAACAATACATATTTCTAATAGTTACAATAAATATATTTATAACATACTCAAAGGTTTAAGTCTATACTCACTAAACAAGGGGCTATATAAAAATGACTTAAGACTAAAACACGTCTAAAACAAGAACCAGGGCTAGCTTAAGAAATCCTGCACTAAAATGTCATACCAAAGTGTGAAATACCACATTAGCTTGACATTTGGCATACCAGAGCTCAGGCAGTGCAGCACCATTAAGTGTAACATCGGCTGAATATGTCAGGCAGCTGAAGGTTCTTTAATCAAATGTCTTTGTTCCTACTATAGTAGTATTTGTAAGTAACAATACAATTTTTGGAGACTCTAGGTACACTGAAAAAGTATAACACTGCTCAACTTATAAATTGTGCCGTAATCATTTACAAGCAAAACTAAATTCAATGTCTCAATTTAATTAAGTAAATCAGTCAAACTAGAAATTCACTCTAAGATAGATTGCATAGATACAATTTAAGACAGCTCAAATACAATGTGTGGTATTTTTCCATTAAGTCAATGAAAAAAAAGAAAGAAAAAAAAAATCATCTCTGTGATTGACTTTTGTCAGTGTATGTCCTAGGTATGTCATCTAGATATTGGTTTGAAAGATTTTATGTTATATTGTAAAGTTGCAATTTTGATATATATATATATATTTTTTAATACCAGAATTTGCATAGTCTTTGAAGTAACAATATATTTTTACAAGTACAAATGTCTGCTACTCTACCCAAGTGAATATAATTCAATATTAGAATATAGTTGTAAAATCTACCCACCACAGTGTGCAACAACCCCAGCCTTTCAAAATCATTTGACGTCAACCACATGACCAGTAGACCATGTGCCATCCTTTGAAAGCTATTCCTTTGTTATAAGTGCAAACACAGTGATTCCTCATTGAAGAAATAGAAATCTGTACTTACACATCCAGAGGTAGTACATGATCTTTACAGTCTTCTGAAACTCTACAGGAATGTCTACAGTGATGTCGTGGTAGAAACAGGGGCCCACGGGGCCCAACTGCTCTGGGAGAGGAGGCCAGTTGTTTTTTCTGCCTAAAACATAGTACATGAGTAGAAGTACACGTGTAAAACATATTTGTAAAATAGGTGAATTCATTTATTATACTCTGTAGGTCATTACTGGCAGGCAAAGGCCTAACGCATGTAACTACACTCACTGGACTCTTTATTAAGTACACCTGCTTAACACAAATACCTACTCACCTCAATGCATTTTGGTCTACAGATGGACTGCTGATGTTCAAAACAGGTATCCAAATGAAAATAAAAGGTGATTTTTGTTCTTAGCTACTGGGATTTTCATGTAATAGACAATGGACAGACAGAAACAAACACATATCTAGAAGGTCAAAGTCGTGTGGGCAGAAATGCTTTGTTGATGCCAGAAATCAGAAAAATAGGTTAGTACTGAAACAGTGACACTTGTTTCAACCAAGGTCTGCAAAAGGCCATCTCTGACCAACCTTGTAGCAGATGGCTCCCGCAACAGAAGACTACATCAGAACTGCTTCATTGGGCACAGTGTGTCAGTGTGTATATAATTCATTTACAAATTATATCCTGCACATGGGACATGATATAATGTGCTAATATGTGTGTGATTATGATGATTAAGAGTATGGTTTGTTCTAGTTAGCAGTAGGTCTGACCTCCTGAAGCACTGAGTGACTGCATCTCTTTCTCACGACGGTCCAGCTCTGCAGCTTTTCGCTCCAACTCCTCCTGCCTCATCAGCAACTCAGAGGGGGCCTGGACATCCACACACAAAATAAACATCAACAAAAGGGAATGCATTCTTTATGTCCAGTGGCAATTGTTGAAATAATTGCAAACCCAAATTTGAAAATGTTAAGCCAAAATTTTGGCACATGATACAAATACATTTTTATTCAGTAAGTAACTGTTAAAAACTTGACTAGTTGGCAGAAAAACTAATGCCCAGCCTTGTTGGTATCAAAACAATATGCTCATATTGTGGTTGTAGCAACATGGTGCTTACCAGTGCTTGACCCTGGGAGTAGGCTGGAGGCTCCTCATTGGCTTTCATGATGGCTGGTTGTGTGGTAAAGGTGGAAGCTGCAGTCCTAGCCGCCACACCTGCAGGCTTCTATGAGGAAATGCACATTTTTCACATTCAAATTCATATTTAAAACTCACTATGAATAAAGAATGCACACTAAAGCTTTTGTGGTTCAGTACAGGCATTACTACAATATGTATCATCTTTAGTTTAGTTAAGAAATAGAATTGTACTTTTAAACCACTATTGAGTTGTATTAAGTGTAACAGTACTCACTGATTTTCCATCTGTAAAGGGATTATACTCCTCTAATGCTGGAGGAATAGCATGTCTAGCTTGAGTCACTGATGCATCCTGAAATTAATTGATAAAACACATTATTTAAGTGAAAGGTTATACCACTTTTGGTCCTCACAAAAACCGTTCAAACAGTACAGTAAAAAGGCATTACCACTCTACAGACCCTTACATTGTGACTGCAGCTCTCTTACAGAAACAAACACTGTCCTATTTCATTTAAAATGTTCTGCAAATAAATCAAATAATAATTTACTTACCATTAGTCAGTGGTCAGTCAATAAATTAGTATGGTTTCAGTGATTTATAAAGTCCGGTTCCAGTATCAATACAGTCCTAATGTTGTCTATGTGTTTCTTAGGTTTCTGAGCATCCCTTCTGTCCACACCCGCACACACTGCCTGGGAACTGTCACCAGACCAGGGTAATGAATATTTTAGCATATGTTGTGTTTAAACTTTAATACTGCCCTAATGAATAGCCAAACCAGCACATGAATATTTAGCACAGTGAAAATTTGAAGATAGTTTTTACATCAATGATGCAAACAAGCATGATGATTTACTATGAAGGTATTACTTTGCTTGGGAAATAATGCAACAAGAGCTGATCATCTATTACTCTTATAGTTATACTCTTACTCCATATGGTTTAGGCTAGTAAGATTAACTTAATGCCTATTTGCTAAACTTCAAATTCTGTATACAAATGTGTATGCGCACAATCTTAGCACAACAGTAAGAAAAAATGATCTGTAAAGCTGCCAACCAGGATACACACACCACATGTTACAATGGCAGCACCATATGATTTAATAAACAATTGAGTATAGCTCAGAGGAAAAGCTCAATTTACCCCATGGCAATAAGTGTAAAAAAGAGATCACGTTTAATAATTCACTTTTCATATGGGTAGGACCAAACTGTTCCATTCATTCTGTGGCGGGTTATGCAAGATTGTAGCCCACTCTCAATAAAACGACACTTTTGTTATAATAATAAAATAACTAAGAACGCAAGGCAGGGGCACCAGCACAAGTAAAAGATAGCGGCACAAAAATAAAGAAAATAATGGATAAAAATATACAAAAATTACCTGGAACGGGTTGTTTAAATCGTGATCCGCGAAAGGGTTACTATCGAAGTCTGACATCCTGTCAGTACAGGTGGCCGTCTATGACACGTTGATGACGCTTTGTTTGATAAAAAAATATATATTTTAGTAAAAAGTTTAGATGTCAAAAGAATGTGTCTACTCAGAAGCCACACTGACGGAGATAGTTAATGCCAAGGTTCAGTGTGGACAGCGATATCAGATTGGCAGCCAACCAGGATCAAATGTCACACAACGACCAGTTTACGCGGAAGTTAAGAAACGTCACGTCCTAACCTAAAGAAAATCGCAAAAAGGTTGTAAAAACAAATCCGGTGAACAACTAAGCTAAAGCTATCTAAACAATGGATAGTGTCCGCTTCGTTTTGGGGGGTTCTGACTACGGTTCCAGCGTGTTTTGGGAGATTTAACTTGGTTTCTGAGTATATTTAGCCCAAATAAATATAAAGTATTCGGCACGTAAATGTAATGTGTAAATATATACTATACATGTTTTTTTCCTCGCTTCCCCCACGTTTAAGATAACTTCTGGGCGCAATTTCATTAAACGACTTTCCTCATTTTTGAGGTACCGTTGTTTCCTTGGCAACACTCCGGAGGACGACATGCATAGATCTAGATTTACTAGAGTGGACTATGCTCGATGAAGGATTAATAGTAGTTTGTTATACATAGACACCAGATTTGTAGTGGTTGGAATGGGTTGGACTGTCCCCCCAAATAAACAAAACGTCGTTATTATGATTATTATTTTACAATATTAATATTTTTATTGTATTGATTTAAGACGTGTACCTCCGTGAAAAACACTATACAGTGCACTCTATGTTTTGTATATCTACGGCCCTTTGCCGCTGGATCTATGTCATGTGATGCCAACTTGTCCAACTCACACTTCCGCTTCTGCGTGTGGAGAAAAAAGTTCAATCTCAGAGAAAGTTTGTTGAATTTGTACTTTCTGTTCCAGATTACATCGTCGTTTATTTACGGTTATCTAAAGACAGAGAGTTAGCATTATTTGTCGATAAGCTAAACATGTCGACGGCTGCGCTGTACAATGATCAAGGAGGAGCGGAGACAGCGGTGGAAGCTGGGCAGGAGACTACCCCGAGCACCTCTAGCACCGGAGCAGCGTTTGGACTTTTCAGCGCAGATTTCAAAAAGTAAGTCAACGCGTGTTTTATACCTTTATGCAAGGTTAGCGGTCTATTTGGGTGAAATAAAATGTATCTTAAGAAGTGTGTGTTACTTTTAGGCGTAGCGAAATGGATCTAACTTGGAAAAAGCCCTGTATTTCTGACAGTTGCTGTAGCAAGCTAGTGAGCGATGGCCTATCACTGAAAGCTATCATGCAATCAGAAATTACTGCATTCGAGAGTTTGTCTTCCAAACAAAGGCATAAAAAGGCCCATTCGTATTTGTCCTATGTCCACTTAGTGCTAGCATCTATACATCATTTAACAGGCTATATTTTACTGTGCAGAGATTGTTTTAGCAAAGTGGGCACAGTCGAAACGCATCACTTATCTATTTAAAATGGCTAAATAAAACAATTCAAATGTATTTTCTTTGTCAAAAATGGTTGTCTTTTTAGTTTTTTTTTTAATTCCCTCTGTATCTCGATTGTTCGGCCACAAGAGGGCAGCCGATCGTCATTAATCTGCACTTTTCTGCATAAGCTGCCATTACTCTGGACACTTTCAATTGCGTTTGAATAAAATCTTTTAAATATTTTATGCATCTTGAACAAAGAAGATCAAAAATATTAATTGATTGATGGAAATTGAATCGCAGCTCAGTTTGTTTTTGAAAAGGGAATACATTAACATCTTGTATTTTCTCCGAGTATTTGATTGTGCATAGATTGTGTTAGCGTCTTTGGTGCTGTAAGCTCTCACATGACACTGAGGTCATATGGTCTGCTAACCCATGAATGATCCTTGTGTATACACTACATATCTTCACGGGGCATTCTTCATTTTCCCATCCATCTGAAACTATTTCTGTAAAAGATACGTTTTTATTTTATCTGCATTTGCTTTTTCTGCCACAATATAAACAAGAACCATGACAAATAGGGACAGGTCTTTATTTCTATTTCAATTAATTTGTATGTTATGTAATTGTATTGTATTGTATTGTATTGTATTGTATGTGTATGTGTATATGGGTGTGTTTAATGAATCACGTATAGCTGTGTTGGTCAAACAGACACTGTTCTCTCAAGGATTGTCTGGTATTTTGAAAGCTCAGCATAATGTACATAGGTTTGATTCACAGGAGAAAATGGAATTAGCATGAATGACTAATTGCAGGAATTACAAGCAATTGTTGACTTTTTTTAGCAAGGCAATTCTGGAACCTTGGGCTGAAAGTTCAATTTCTACACTACTAACCAAAGTAAATATGAAAATGCAGATTTGCTACGTTTACAATGTTTGTGTTTATAAATTAAAACCTACATTTAATCACTCCTGGAGATCCTCATTTTGTTGCTTAAAACATTTTAAAAGTAACTTGTTACTGAAAAAGTAAATATGTCATAAAATATATTGTTATGTATCCAGTGGTGTACTGATAACTAAGGTTTTCCAAAATTATAATATTAAAGGCACAATAGATCATCTTTGAAATAGTATTGAGATATCTGTCAAGATGATTGCCAGTATTGCTGCATACACATTTCTAGAACTCCGAGTCTTAAAGTTACATCCTTTCAAAAACTTTATTTTACATATGTGTGCAGACTTACCTTTTTCAGGCCACATGTGTACTCAACTTTATTTTAGAATATATGTTGCCAAGCCCCAATCAACCTTGCCCTAAAACAACATAAAAGGCACTTCCTTGCATTCACTAGGCCTTGGGCTGTCTTTATCTTGGATTTAGGCCTGCCCTATTGGCCCTGGCTGGTTCACAGTCTTGGTGCACTCCCAATGCTGTTTAGTAGAATCATTGTGTTTGAAGCAGGAGGTGATGAAAGGTAGTTGAATGTTTACCCACCACTAGTGTAGATAAGGCCCTCCTTTTTTCCTGGAGGGTTACAGCACAAGTCCCACAGCATGGGACAAACACACACACTGCAAGCTGGCTGAGAATAACGGTGTCTAGAATGTTAGCAGGAATGGACCAATAGGCACTTATAAGGGAAGTATTGACTACGATTCCAGAGAGGTCATGCCACAGTGAGTAGGCACGGCCCATCATCAGCACAGGAATGACTGAAAGAGCTGACGTTGTGTCTTGTGACATATTTTTGCCTCATTGAAAAGGAAGAGGAGCCGTCAATCTTCTTCTCAACGATGTAAAGCAATAGAAGAGGAAACCAAGCCTAAAGGAAAATCTTTTTATTACATTAACTTGGGGAGTTTGATGTTGAAAACCTTACAAAGAGAAAATAGAGGGGACACTGTTTGGACAGCCTGAACTGGATTGGGCTCCCTTGGATTGAAGGTGCGATGGAACTAGGTTTATTTTCACGCTCAGAAGCAGTGGGAGCTGTAAGGAACGCTCTGGTGTCAGCGGAGAACCTTCAACTAACTCTGAAGACGGAGCTCAGTCAAGAAGAGCAAGCTCTGACACGGAACAACCCCAAAGATGATCAAAAACCTGGGTACTATACAAGTAGAAATTCTGTAATAAGCAATAAACATTACATCCAGAATGTGTAGACCTTAAATCTAGGTTTGGTTTGGAATACTTTTATATCTAGCCTTTAAGGGACACACTATTCAAAAACATGTGAGATGCAATAACATATATTATGACGATAACAAAATGACATGATATCTAGAAGCTTTGCAGTAATTCTGATCAATCTGATTGGGCTAAAATGGAATACCATGCCAGTCATTCTAAAACTGTGGTACAAGTACCATTGATGGTACTTGTGCTCTAGTGCATGGTACTCAGGAGCCCATACAAGTGAGATTTAAATTTGACTTGGTTTTGACCTGGTTAATATCTTTGTTGGAACTGTTTTATTTTTGGTTTGGACTTGTGTTAGACCTGGTTTATGTAGTCAATGTAACCTTGATATTCTACTTTTGTATGTTTCTTCCATAATCCATGCTTAATTTCTTGTAATGACAACCACAGAAACAACAGCAATAGCCTGATAAAAAGGTAGGGAAAAATCTGGAAGTAGCTGCAGTACTGCAACTTTGGCTGCCACAGGCCTTAGTGCAAAAATCCAAATCTGTTTAGTAGTTTCTAGCAGACACGCACACACACGCCAACGCTACCGCAAACATTACTTCCTTGGTGGAGGTAAACATGGTACATGGGAAGCCTTATATTTTCTGAGGGGGTACCTGGTACCATTATTGTATTTTGTTAGTACTTGCAATATGAAAATATAGATAATGGCAAACTTGTGATATATTGTGCAGCTTTACTAACCATTATGTCTTTCAAATATTTGTCAGATTTGATTCTAAGTCTATTTTTAATTACATTTATCAACTAAATCAAAAGAGGCCTTCTTTTTTTGTCCTCAATATTTTTGCACTAGAGCCATTGACGAGTAAAGAGGTGACTTTTTGGTATGGTGGCACATATAGGCCACATGTGACCATGTAATCAGTATGTATGGCAAACACAGATGTGAATGACATGGAACGTTCACAGACCTGTCCATAACTGTGTTTTCTGCCCTTGTAGGAATGAAGACCTTAAAGTAATGTTGGAGAGTAACAAGGAGTCGCTCAAACTGGAGGCCATGAAGAGTATTGTCGGGGTGAGTGCATGATGGAGACATTTTTGAGTTTATGATCTTAAATATTACAATTTCTAAATGGCTAAAAAGGCTTTGTCTTTATTTGATATATTTGCATTTCCTGTTTCACTTTCAGTTGATTGCAAAGGGGAAGAATGCATCCGAGTTGTTTCCAGCTGTTGTGAAGAATGTTGCAAGTAAAAATATTGAGGTATCAGCCAAAAATGTTTATACAATGTAGCTATTACATTTTGAGGTTTTAAATGTTCAAATTTTTCCCTTTAAATGATAAATGTGTTATTATGCAGCTTTTACCTTCATATAATATATAAGTGTAATTAGATATAAAGGGTCTGCACAGCTATAACACACTACATACTGTTTTCTCTTGCAAATTGGATGTAGATGAAATTGTATCATGAGCAGCTTTAAAAAGGTCTTCCAACAGCTTACGTTTCTTGGAAATTCTGGAGGTACCCTATGTCATTAGTATAATGCAATGTAACAACATTTTTGGTAAATTATGCACTATGATACATTTTAAAATGATTTTCTTCATGGCCACAAAAACACAAGCCCCGCTTTGCAGGACGCCAAAGTGAATGACTAAAAAGTAAACACAGTTGTTAAAAGAGTGTTTGAACGCCCAGGGCTGGTGAATATTGATTAGCAGCAGCAGAATATTCAGGTAGTGTGAGGGACAGCATGTGACCGGGGGCTTTAGGCAGAGTGCTGTGAGTAAGGCTTGCATCCAAAGCAGCTCATGGCAGGGGAGTGAAGAGAGGGGGAGGCAGGTGGGTGGATGTAATTGTAGAAGTGAGCCCACAGTCACGTATCTCTCTCTCACACCAGCTGCTGAGGTACAAACCAGTCTACAGCCAGGTTTTTTCTCTCACTACCTTCACCACTCTTCACTTGTCTGCTAAGAATGGCTTTCTAGCTTCTTCACTATCTCTCAGATGATATGCTGCTATCTGTCATTAGTTGTCAATTTGATCAGTTTGATTACAGCCACTAGAGCTATGTGTAGGTTTCTTACTCAGAGGAAGAATGACACACAATCCATGTTTAGTCCATTTAGTAAAGAAAATTAAAACATTAAAAACCATTGCATCCACAGTCCTCAGGCAGATGTGTGCTCCCATACCTGATGTGTTTCAATATGTTGCTGCACAATATAGTTAAAATGTAATGTGATTGCAATATCTGTATCACAAGAAACTGAATGTATTACAACAGTTTTATGGTCTTATAGTCCAATCCAATAAATGCAAACTGTACAGTATTGTAGCTATTGTTGATCCAATTCTCAGTTTATTTGGAAGATTTACATCATAATAATATCAGTATTTCTTAAAACTATTTTTGATACATAACTGAAACTACTGATAACGAAACCAGCAAACCCTCTTTTTAAAGACCTAAATATTATCTCAGGCCTTCCTGTGAGGAAAGGGAGCTAAACAAGCTACTTTCGCTTTTTACCCCTGAAATAACAATGGCATTATACTGTAGCGGGTGACAAAGACGCCAAGGCTTTTATATAATTAGTCAGCTTTCCAATCCCTTGAATAAATTATCTCTCCTTTTCCAATCTAAACCAATGTTACATTGTTTTTTTGCAGTTAAAGAAGCTTGTATACGTATACCTTGTGAGGTATGCAGAGGAGCAGCAGGATCTGGCTTTGCTATCCATCAGTACCTTCCAGCGAGCCCTCAAGGTATTTATATTCTACACTTTTAAAAACTAATATAAACACAATGAACGCACAGCTGATATAAATTGTATTGCTTTACACGTTGGCCCTTAAGCATCATTCTGTTTCGGCGATATTATGGAATCACATCCGTCTGTGTCAGCAAATCCTACGTGTGAACATGATAACTCAAAAAACAATTTCCAGATCAGTTTCAAATTTGATCACAGGTACATATCATAAAGACGCAGAAACTTGATTGATTTTGCTACTTCCGTGATGAATATTAATTATGTGTGAACCTAAAACTGGGAACACAATAATTCAAGAAGTTTTTGTCGGATATGAAAATATCATGAAGACCCTGAACTAGATTGTTTTTTGTCTTTCTACATGAATAAAAATGTATTAATTAACTAATCTACGCCCTGGAGCATTTTAATTGGGCTATTAATCCTGCTAAACATAAACAAAATCTCTAGTGTATGGGCTAGTGTATATTTAACATAGTTACAGAGGTCAAATAAAGAATGTCTCAATAGCGCCCCCATGTTTTTGACCCCATGGGATACACTTACTTTGGCAGAGAACAATGAAACTTGGTACAGTGATTCTCCACATTGTACTCAACATAAAATATTATTATGGCCCTACCCTACAACAAACAGGAAGTCAGCCATATTGGATTGAAAATGGGAAGTCAGTCATTTGACAGCCTCTCTATCTTGCACATACTTTGCCCGATTAGGCTCAAACCTGAAATACCTAATTACCGCAGTAAGTTACATATATGGTAGTAATCTAATCGACAAACCCAACATCTGAAAGACAATTATTTTTTAGCGAATTTGGTCACTCCTTTGCTAGTGCATCAATTACATGAGCTAAGAATAGATAGTTCAGAATGGGAGGGAGGGGGTGAGTGATATGGTACAAATATTATGTCAGGATTTGATTAAAATTATGATTTTGATTTGATCACAATTTAAGTGGCTTATATTTTTTGTCTGACTGCTGTTTCATAAAACCGTGTTAACTACATCCGTGTGTACATCCAATCCAGTATTAAACATGATACTTAATCCTATTTATTTTCCCTTTTTTATTAATATGAACACTGTCATTGTAACAGTAAAAATGTTGGTGAAGACCTGAGCATAAATGAATGTACTGTATCACGATTTAATGATCTTCCTAGATTAATCGATTTTCATCGATATCATGATTAGATTATCGCCCGATATATCACCCACCCCTAGTGAGGATATATTAGTTTTTACTTTATCCTACTCCTTTTTTGCTTTTCTGTTTTTATTATTGTTCTTTATTTATTGTTCAAAAAATTGTGATAAACATTGTACCATTTTGTGTCAGGACCCAAACCAGTTCATCCGGGCCAGTGCATTGAGGGTTCTGTCCAGTATCCGTGTCCCCATCATTGTTCCTATTATGATGTTGGCCATAAAGGAGGCTGCCGCTGACCTATCGCCATACGTCAGGAAGACATCAGCTCATGCTATTCAGAAACTGTACAGGTAAGGTTTTCATCATTTGTGTTTAGGCTTCACAATATGAGAAATACATTGAATTAAGCAGCAACTTTATTTTCAAGTTTGAATTCAAAATCAAAATGCAATCAAAAGTCTAATCTCAAACAAGATCAATTTAGTTATTACTAAAATCTTACACATTTTCATTCAAGGCAAACGATCTATGTCAGATTAAACACCATGGCGTTTATTGATATATATATTTGCAATACAGATTATGGGTTTCATTTTGTGATGTATTGTGCAGCATGAGTTTCGAAGATTATACAGCCCCAGATCATTTTATTTGTACGTTCACCTTGATAACACCTCAGACATTATTTGACTTACATTTTTGTGTTTTTTTTGTCTAAAGCCTTGATCCGGACCAAAAGGAGCAGCTGATCGAAGTCATTGAAAAACTATTGAAGGACAAAAGCACAGTAAGTACCACCTACAGTGCCTTTTTCTCTCCCTTGTTGGTAAAAGTGGACCACTTGAGGGCGCCCCAGTCAAACTATTCTTCTATATTAGCCCTGGCTCCCACAGCTTATTCAGCAATGCCATGGTTTGTTAACACCCACTTAAAACCACACATCTTCAGATGCTCCTTGTTAAGGGTCCATTTGGAGGGTATATCCGCACTGATGCTGCTGTCAGGATAGTTTTCTCAAAGGCAAACTTCTCCCTTTGCTTCAAAAAAGACCACAAATGAGACTATACTTTATGTTTAGGTCTTTAGGTGTTTCAATACTTTTAATTAAAAATTAACATATATCATATTAAATTAAACAGGTCCTGTTTAGTCCTTGTTTGGTACTGATTTATTATTTTATTATCATATACATTGGACAACCAGATGCTTTAGTGTGTTAGCACATGTACTCATTTTTAACACCAGCCCATAGGGGGGCCTTTAAGAAGGCTAGTATTGCACAGTACAGTAGTTAAAAACATAAGTAAACAGATAAGAACTTTACATTAGACAGTGCAAGCAAAAGGAACATTTCATAAACATAAAGACATTGTGTAAACACCTCTGTCTGTTAAAGATGTTAATGGCAGTTTCAGATCAGTGGGGAGAGAGTCCCACAGTCTGGGTCCTTTAGAGGAGAAACTGGACTGTCCAAAATATATTTTGAACATGGGGACTATACAATTTGATACATTGACAGAGGATTGAGGGGATGGTTTAGTGAGTCCTGAGCAGAGAACAATGGAGACTCATGATTGTTCACACATTTAAAAAACTATTTCAGTGTGCTCAAATGTAAATGTGTGTTTTCAAAAGTAAAGAGCTTGTGCTTCTTTATAATATCACAATGATACCACCTCAGGTTTCTTGTCCAAGACCTTGCCAGACTCATTGTTCAATGAGAACTGGTTTTAGTTTGGAGGGAGAAGCTTGAGACCATGTTAAGATGCAATATGAAGAGATTAAAAAAACCCATTGCATGGCTCTTAAACAGGGTCACATGATGAGGTCACTCCCTTACGATCAAACGGAAGTGGTTCAGATTTGGTTTGACCTTCTTACAGATGTTTTTTACTTGACTTTGAAACTTTAAATGTTTATCAAGAATAATACCCAAGTATTTTGTTTCATTTACTTCTGTGAGTGTTTTGTTATTTTAACACACCTCCTAGGTACTATCAGAGGACCTTGTAGTGATGGAAAAACACATTTAAAGTCAGGTGGGATAATTCAAGCCACTTTGAGACATTAAGTAAAGCCTGTGTCAAGTGCTGCCCTGCGAGAGTTGTGGTTTTCGCAGACACATGAATGACTGTATCATTAGCATAGAGCTGGCAAACACCCTGACAACAGTCCACCAGTTAGTCCTGGTTTGGTTCAGATGACCTTTGCCAGTAGGAGCCATAATACTAGAGACAAAACTATCACAGACACCCAGGCATTATTCATCGATGAAAGAAACTGATGCAGTCTATGAGTTGTGAATTCCTCATTAAGAAATTTCTTGACTCATTAGTATCATCGTTAGTATTGTTTACTGTGTACTTCCTTCATACTGTAAATACTATTATTCTATGTATTAATGTATTATAAGTGTAGATCTTCAGATCAATTTAGATGTTTCTGGAAGAACAACAAAGTAGATTTGGCTAGATCATCAAATTGGCTACAGTTGCATTTACTATTTACTCCACTGTCACACACTACCTCTGCAGCCTCAGCTGTCCTCGGGCAGACTTGTTGTGTCTAAATGTGGCAGCCTTGTTGTGCCAACAGTCTTCAAACCACCATAATTACACTAACACATTCATGCATTCAGGCAAGGTGGGTGAAGTGTCTTTCCCAAGGACACAACAGCAGTATCATGATCAGGTTTGAGTGGGGATCAAACCACCGACCATCGAGGATGACTTGCTCTACCTCTTGAGCCTCTGCCGCTGTAGTACTTCATGTGAAATAAACATTAATCATGCTGTGCTACAATCAGAAACCTCTATAGTATAGAGTCTATACTATAGATTGTACATGCACACCGTGTCCATGCTATAGATGATGTATAGAAACAAATTTGATCGTCGATAACTTATAAATTATTGCAATATCTGTATTTTGTAAGACACAAATAGTTTCTTTATTTACAAAGTCAAAGTAGGAATAAATTAAGGAAATCAAGACTTAACTTTTACATTAATTTAGCCACAACACATTTTCATTCAAAGCTCTAATAGTAAAATTATTTTAACAGTTTAAATCTCTGTGCAACCCTAGAAAGTACAGTCGCATAACAATGATGACAATGACAACATACCTTATCTTGAATTAGGTAAATATTCTGTCTAAAGCTAATGGGCTGATGTCACCTTGCTGCTAAAGGAAACATTTGGTTATTGTTCCCATCTGTGCCGTACCGCCCAGGCCCGGTGACATTTACCTTTTACAGATGTGCCGTTTGGTTAAGTGACTGTGACACATGGGGGCTTGCTTATAGGCAGTGTGCTTTAAAGACAAAATGGGAAGACCTGATGACAGAGACAACATAGGAGTTTGTGCAGCTGTTTTACTGTGATGGATCTATTATCCAGCCATTACAAGATAAATGATCGATCCCGCCCAGCAACCACCTAGCCCTCCCTCCTTTCTCTCCTGCAAAATTGAAATGAGAAGGAGGAGCGTAGGGTGCTATGATTAGAGGCTAGGTGAGATGCCCATTAATTTAACAGAGAAAGTGAGAGAGAGGAGGAACGGTAGGATAGGCCGACCCCACTCTGTGCCATCAATCAAAAAAGGTGCACGTTGTCTGGTGGCGTGATGACCCAGCACTCTCTGCCTCTCTTGGCACCCTAATTAGAATTCATAGCAAAATAGATGCAAGGAAACGGGTATGGGGCCCTTCATAATTTTATAGGAAATTTATTGTTATTAGAAGAACCATTTGCTTAGTGTGATTTTTCCATTACCGGCTTGTCACGCAGGGTAGATAATATGGTCGGGCGGGAGGAGAGGAAGAGGGGGGCGTATGAACTCTATAGATTGGGGTGTCAGTTTTGTTGATGGTGCATGTAGTTTACCTTGGAGCAGTGTCTAATGGGGGAAGTTGGGGAGAGAATGCACAGAGCCCCTCAAGAGCTACACATGCTTAGAAACAGTGGGATCTGTGATAGCATCAGAAACACCACAGGACTTCTATGAATGACCTGAATAGGAACACTAAGGTGAAATTCATTACCATTCTCATTACCATACACAATATAGCAAGTGTAATTTAATAAAAATGTATGACTAAATATATTTAAAAGTCAAATTTGAGTCATGACGTCCTTAATTTAGTCCTAATTATTACATTTTATATTTATTATATACTATTGTGATATTCAATTATTGTTATTGAATATTGTTTTATGGGTTGATTTTTTTTCTTAAATGTTTTTTATTACAATATATCTCAAATGTATTATCATAATATTGGCAAATGCGTGTATCTGGCAATAAACCAAATACAATTTTAATAAGATTTATAGACCTCATTCAGTCCCCAGTTTAGTCCTGGTTTAGTTCTGGTTTGATGCTGGTTTAGTCTTCATTTAGTCCTAGTTTGGTGCTGCTGAGTCCTGATTAGTCCAAATTTGGTTTTGTTATGTTACAGATTTTTTTGTGAATTCTGAAATGTTCTATTTCTGCCCCACATTTACATTGATTAACTAGGCCTGTGCTGTCGTCCCCGACAGCAAGGTGTATATCGGCGAAAACGGCCCCGTACGTCTGCCCCGTACGTCTGCCCCGTACGTCTGCCCATACGTGCTACAACTGT
>JAVQKC010197879.1:0-12074 GCA_036025475.1 Philypnodon macrostomus | reverse complement strand
TTAACAATATTAAAACCCTTAGATATCACACAATGTCTGATTAAGGTGCCCGTTGGTGACAGTTGTAGCAGACGTATGGGGCAGACGTATGGGGCAGACGTATGGGGCAGACGTATGGGACCGTTTCGCCGATATACACCTTGCTGTCGGGGACGACAGCACAGGCCTAGTTAGTTCTTTATCTTTTGAAGAGAATGGAGAAGAACATGGCTCTGGAGAAAAAGGCAAAAAAAGCCGTTCATCCGACCTTGGTGCTGGTAGGTCTAACTACAACTCTTCAAATCGTTTGATTATGTAAATAATGTAGTGCATGTACTTTAATGTTATGTCAGATCCATCAGGAAGCACTGATGAGGATCCTGAAGAGACCCCTGTGGAGGAAGGCTTGGACCTCATGGTCATCATCATTCCTGGGGTCCTGGTCGTTCTTATTATAGCCATAATAGTTTGTGGTATTTTCATTCACCGCAGACTGAACAGTCAAGCAAGGCATTCAGGTAAGTCCATGGCCTGTGTTGATTTCTACAGAAACATTCTGAAGTTTCCAATGTTAATTATACAATATGTATTTTTTATTTGATGTTTTGCAGAAGTGAGCAAAGAGGATCCATATTTAGAGGGCTCCAGTACAGAGAAAGTACCAATGTATGTTTTATTGAATTTCTGTTGTTATTTTTCATGCATTTGTATATATAGTCTATATGTGATAATTTTGTGATTCCAGGCCAATGTTTGAAGAAGATGTTCCCTCTGTCTTGGAACTAGAAATGGATGAATTGGATGACTGGATGAAAAAAGATGGTACTAAACATTCCTAAATTATATATTGTATATTTTATTACTCTTTTGGTTTAAACAAGCATCAACGTTTTGATCCAGCAGAGGTCACTGTTTCTCTATTTAAGTACATGTTCAGCTTTGAGGTACAATTTGTACTGTAGCTACTGTAACTAAACTAAGCAAACATTAGTACATGTCTTCTCTTGTCTTTTTTTTCTGGCATCTTAGGTGAAACTGCAGATGGTTCTAAACAGGCATGACAGTTGGTGAGCATATACTTTTTACTGTGTCATAAGCAGAGGTGGGTAGTATTCAGCATTCATACATTTACTCAGTTGTATTTACTTTACTTCTTTTTAAATCTATAGAAGAGTAAGAGTACTTTTACCCACATCTGTAGAATAGCTTTATGTTGTGAAAAATTAGATGACGTGAAAATGTTGTTCTTGAGAAATATTATAATTTTTTTAGTTTATGTAAAATATCAAAATCAGTTTATTATTATTTTTTGCCCAATTACAACAAAATTAAACCGATAATCTGACATTATGCTCAAACAGTTACTCAGGACTTTTCTACTCTTACTCGAGTAATATTATTTTGAACGGTACTCTTCATAAGTAACTGATTAAACTGTTTATCCTAAATAGACAAAATCCTAATGACGTAAACATAGATCTTTCCTCCACAGCCGATAGTGAGAACATTGCTGTCAGAGCCTATCTTTAGCTGCATTTTGAGCTGTTGACATGTTGTTACATACATTACATTAATGTCACACATTAGTCACATTTTGAAGGAGGCACTGAACAACACAGGTATAAATATTAGTAGTTAAAAACACTGTGGGTTAGTTTTTTTTATATTCATTACTATTTGCATAATGTTGAATGAATTATCACTGAACAATTTACTAGTGAAGAGGAGACAGTAAATAATCTATGGCTCTCTCACTATGTCAGGAAATAAAGAAGCACTGTAGCATGGAAATGATAGTTTTGCGTATAAAATGGGAAGTGAAATCTGACCCTTATATAGACACAGGAAGACTTTTGTTATTGCCAGGTGTGAACAGAACGACTGCAGCTGGTTGGTCAGACATTGACTGGGTAGGTGAGAAAAACAGTTGACAGCAACTCATCAAGGCCAATTTACATCAAGAGAATCTTATAAAAGACACATTGTTGTGCTGGTTATTCAAACTTAACTTATAACTCAAGATGTTGGTGAACAGTTGCCTTTCATCTGCCAGCCTGTTTGTTATGATACACCGGCTGCTCTGTGACTGACGAACTGTGACCTCTGTGTTATTATACATGCTGCTATTTGAAAGGCACCCACACGCTCAACATCTGTTAGTGATTACAACAGGCATGCAAGGAAGTGTGGTGCAATTGAACCCACCAAATTCTCTTCACTCCAAAAAAAAAAGTCCTGGGAAAGCAAGGTCAAGGTCCACTCCACTAACTGTTGACCAACCCCCGTGTATACACTGCCTTTTCTCAGCACTGGATTTCCAAAGCATTGCTGGGGTGAGAGGAAGGTTTCATTCAACACAGAGGCTCTTGGTACACTTTGGGTTGCACAAGATCACAAAACAGGACGAAATGTGTTGCTATTGCTGCCACGGTTACACAATGTGGTGCCATTCTGTGTTTTGCAAAGGCAATATTGATCAACCATGTTTTGTGCATTGTAAACATGTGCATTGTAAACATGTGGAAAAGTGATCAAAATGTGCACTCAACTAAATGTTTTGGTACATAAAAATGATATTACTCAATGAAGTAAAAGTAGTCAGCTTGAATGAAAGTGGACCACTAATACTCACCAGCAATACTCCAACCACTGTCACTGCTGGCATTACTTTACCATTTAGCTAACTGTTCACTTTTAATCCATTTGACTTAAAAAAACATATACATTTTCAGAAACAAACTAAAACTAAAAAATGAATGCATGAATAATGAGTAGCTTCGAATACGACCTCTTCTGTTTGATGAAATCATGGGTCTGATGCTAAATTGTTTGGTGGACACTAACTTTTGCCCCATTTGCCTTTCTTTTCAGGTAAACTGAAGACCTCAGACAGTTACTCATCAATTGTTACACACAATTGTACTGCGTGGTGTGGTTGGACATGTAACACCTAATTGTAACATAATTGACTCGGAAAAGCATATTCCAATATATTTCTGTCGTCTTGTCTTGATTTGTGTGCTGTATACTAGAGGTATACTGGGCCTACCCAAGTTGGCTGATTTGGAAGCTGATGTGAAAGATGGTTGGACGTGGAGAACCACTCACTAGTTTCCTCCTGTTGTGACTATGGTTAATATGTAGTATGGTAGTAACTGTTAGTATCACTGGCTAAAAGCAGATACTCGTCACACAAAAGTCACTTCTGACTCCATTTGGCCTCTATAACATGTTTTGTGTATTACCTGCTATAGTTCTGTTCTGAAAGGTTTTGAGCTTCCAAAGCAGCTTTCTTTGATGACTTTTAATGTTATTATGCTGTAAGGTTTGCATTCTAGGTATGCATCATCAAAGACCACTCCTTTTTCATGTTTGTACAAAGCTGTTTCTAAGGTGCGCTCTTTGATATCAATGACTTGGGAGTCAGATCCTTTATATTACTTTTGATAAATCACTGCGGATGGGCGAAACCTGGATCTCCTAAGAACTGCTGATGCATAAATGCTTGGTCCTGTCAATTTAGCAACAGTCCTCCGACTGAATATCAACAGTGTAAATAACAGTGTTTTTTTGTAATAAACCTAAATGGTGTCACTCATTTTTAAACTCTAATGTCATTGTTAACCATATGGGCATTTAGTGTTTTATGACTTCACAGAAACAATGATTGACATTACCTTTGGGCTTGTGAGATTTTATAACAAAAACATTAAAGTTGCAATATCTGATTTTGTGAAAAAAAAATTATGCGCTCCCCTTTCCCCTACCTCTCCTTCTCAACCCTCTATCACGGTCTCACACAAACCAGTAAGTATGGCAATAACGAGCAGCAGTCTGCATTTTAAGGTTTTTACAAAAAAAATGTATTAGCTGTAAATAAGCTGTGAATTTTTAAATAAGACATCAGCTCATCACATAATTCCTGATAGATTCTAGTTCTTGATAAATAATCAATGTTTTAACCAGTCTGAGAGCCCATGTCCTGTGGAAGCATGTGATCCCTGCGTTCTAAAACAAAAACCCTTAAAATACAGCCCACCAAAGTCAATTTTTTTTCTCAGGTGACTTCTGGTATGCTGTACTATTGATTGTAATTATTTTTGCTCAAATACAAACTAAAAATATCAGGTACTGAAGCTTTAACTAGAACAGTATGGTCTAGGCCAACCTAAAAATAAAATATATCCTCAGTCCTTTTGTTTTGTGAGATCTCTTTTGCTATAATGAGTTTCCCTGTTTGGCATGTGTGTGTGAATCTTAAACATTCATTGCAGAAATTCGCAGTGAGAAGTAAATGTCAGTCCTCTGTGTTTCTAGAATACCAAACAGCACTAACTTACACCAGTTTTCCTCAAGTTGGGATGGGTCTATATCTGATGGACACTTATAAAAGCTGACGGGCTCCTCTCCAGTGGAAGGTCTGCTGGAGTGAAGACAAACAACCCACACAAACCAATGGATACAAATGAGTCGTGGCTCAGTTTTCTACTCCATTTCACCGCCATTAGATTTCCAGACAGCACTTGAGTCTATCTCTGATCCCGCAGTGCTGAGTAAACTTGGACATTTTTATGATCAACAACATCCTGGAGAAAATACTGATACACTGTTCACACTCTCATATCAGTTTGGTGCTAGATAGTGACGCAGCTTTGAAGTATCTTGCTCATCTTTAAAATTTGATTAAGATTGGTTATTTGGGACGATAGAACATTTTGTAATGCAATGAAGCTCTTTCATTTTCTGCCTTTTCCGGTATGGCCATATCATTTGTGATCAGTTTAGAAGATTTTAAGTTTCAATATCATAAAGTGTGAAATAGATGCCACAGTCGTGCCCACATTTCCACCTGACTAACCTGACATCACACACCTGCCTGCCAGTTGTCAGAACTGCAGCAAAAGCACTTTGTTGTGGAGTATCACGCTGATAAAATACATGCGGCGTGTTCCCTATTTGCAGGTCTTAAAACCAAGTACGCTCTTTTAAAACCATTGTTAATGACCACAGCAACAGTGCATTGTGGGCCAGTGTGGGCCACTTTACGGGATATCTGATAAGCTTTCTGGGTAAATCTCCTCTGTGGTTGTATTCCTCTAGGCTCCAGCTTTGACCTTAGCATCCATCCATCTACTTATCCAGGGCCAGGTCGCGGAGGCAGCAGTCTAAGCAGAGATACCCAGACTTCCCCCTCCCCAGACACTTCCTCCAGCTCATCCGGGGGGTCACCAAGACGTTCCCAGACCAGCCGAAGATATAATTCCTCCAGCGTGTCCTAGGTCTTCCCCGGGGTCTCCTCCCAGTGGGACATGTCCGTCTGAGGTATAGGCAAAAAAGATGCCCGAGCCACCTCAGCTGACTCCTCTCGATGTGAAGGAGCAACAGCTCTACTCTGAGCTCCTCCTGAGTGACCGAGCTTCTCACCCTCTCTCTAAGGGAGTGCCCGGCCACCCTGTGATTTCGACCTCTATACATGACCTTAATCTGGTCTTTCAAACTTGACTTAATGAGCTTTTCATCTTATGTTCTATCTTTTCTTCAGCGCCAGTGTCACTGTTTTTTGCTTATTGTAGTTTATCTGCTAAACAAAGCAAATTGAAACGGAATTGTGAGCCTCTTGAATGTAATTGCCTCGTACAATCTGGTGTTACACATTTTGACAGATACACAACATACTGACCATCTGTGTAATAGTGAAACACCCACCTGTGCACAGCAGACTGCAGAATAAAACCTCCACAACAATACTATGTCCGATCATTAATCTCTATAATAGCAGTAGTTTAGCCCGGCTCTGAAAAGCAGTATGTGCAGCAGGTGCCTCACATCTCAGCCACACCACAGAGCATCCGTCTGTCGCAACCACTCTCAATCATTCTTGGGCAATCACTGAGAGACAAAAACACAATGCACCATGGAAACTGGGAGGTTTTCTTAGCTATACACCAATCAGGCAAACCATTACGACCACAGACAGGTGAGGTGAATAACAGATTTTCCTCTTGACACAAATTAGTGGGTGGGATAAAATGTACTTCTGCAAGTGAACATTTTGTGGTGAGAGATTAGTGTGACGTATCACTGTGTCATTATAGTGTTCATCCTTTTTGTCATGGATTTGTAGAATCAATGCAACTAACCCTGAAGCTCCTCTAGCTGTCCTCTAGCTTCTCCTTTGATTTGTCACATATCTGTATTTAGTGTGCATATTTACAGCCTGTCTTTGTTTCCAGGATATTCTGCTCAGTTTTCATTGACTAGCTGCCAGTCTTAGCTCGACACTTCAGGATGTTGGTGCTTAGTGATATCTCGAGCTCTCAGACTCTCCCTGGAGGATCCAGATACACTGCACAAAAATGACCATGGGCCAAAGCTAACCAAAGCTGGCACTGCAGGACTAACAGGAGCAGCAGGCTGCACTCTAATCCATATTAGCCTGCATCTGCCTTCAAATAACCAAGGCTCGCTAGGTTTTACCAGCCAGGTCGGCTTTATTGATTATGTGATGGTAAATAAACTATATTTTACAGCATTTAAAAAAAGAAAATACAATCAGGGCTACATTTGCTCACTGACCACTGTGGCTAGTCCTTTTCAAAATATTATCCAATTAACCAATATACTATTGGTGTTTTCCCTAGCCAGAAATGATATCTTTTTGCATAAGGCCTACATATTATTTATAGTGATTTTGAAGAATCACTACAAAATAAGGGTTTACTTTAACATGGCATCAGGAGGGGCTTATGAGAATTGGCTAGTGTTAATGTCAAGCCCTGAATACAGTGGTTACGAAACCAATGAAAACTGAATTATCTCCAAACTCCTTCATGCAGGCTATACATAAATAAATAGGAAAAACATTCTGATATGTAACAGTCACCAATATTTTGTGTTTATTATATATGTTTTACTTTACATTGTGTTTGTGGGGTCAGCAATATCTGAAACAAAAAATTACTTCCCTTCACTTGAAATATAACATTGACTTTGGTAATAATATTAACGCATGTATCTCCCTAATACAAACACGAATATTTCTAATATATTTGCTGAAGTGAAATAAATACATAAATAAATAAATTCAACTTTTATTTCACAGTAAATAATTAATTTCCACCCCTTTTCTGGTAATATTTTTGGAGCTTGTTTTGACATCACAGTCGAGCGCCCACACGCAAACAAAAAAGCTTGCGTCATCGCCTTGCGCCAGCCATTCGCTCAAGTCGGAGGAGAGCAGTAAGGAGACAAACCTAGCGGGTGTTGAGGTGGCTGTGAACCGCAAACCGCTCACATCTGTCCCGCTCTTTGGTCTCGATGGATGTATTACTCCTGCTGTAATGCCCGTAGGCCTATACTTGCCCCCCAGTAAAGGAACAAACTTAAAAAGTCGACCCACACACCCGCTTGTTTGACGGAGAAGCTACGGTTAGCATGCTAACGCTGCTCTTGGATTGTATAGTGCCTTATTGGCTCGTTAGCTTGCTATGCTAACGTGCTAGCCCCTGGTACATGGGTGAAAACGCCGACTACTGCTGCTTTTGGGAATCTTTATAACCAAGAAGAAGCCTATACCCTCTGGGAACATTTAGCTTTAGCAGTACCCACTCCAGACAATATTCGGGAGCATAACCAAAGGGAGCTCACGGGACAGGCCTGGTGCATTTGATCAACTACATAAGGCAGAGGTAAATACATTGAAATCTAATAAAATACAACATGCAAAGTGTTAAATGTTGAAGCAAAGTGCAAGTGCGAATGGCCTGACCATTACAGCAGAGCTTATTGGTTAGCGAAGTTAGCCTTGCCAACGCGAGCCAACTTCACGCACTTGTGTTGATACATGGCTTGGAGGCGAGCAGTGAAAGTTTAACCATTTTGATAAGTTTCTGAGGCGGATTTACGAGATGCGTGAACTTCCCACGGTGTGCCCAGACTCTGTACAGCACACGCTGCAAGCTATATAAAACATGTTTGTCTCTATAACAACTGTTCGCTCTGTTGGTGGACTTCTGTTTTCATTCCGCATAGTTCTAAAGTCAAAAGTCATTTGGTCAAAAGAATTTTGAACATTATGAATGCAGTTAGTTCATCACCATTTTCGCTTTTGTATACATAATCGCCACATCCCGATATTCCAACAATAACAAAATGTGTCATCACCTCTACTGTCATGGTCTTAAAAGATAGTGTAAAAAGTCTACAACCATCCGGTATACACTAGGTTTGAAGCCATGTTTTAGTTTTTCAATTTTAGAAGTTTAGAAAATTCAATGTGCAAATGAAAAATATCCTTAACAGAAATTTGTGGATCCAGGGAATGTTATTTACTAGTTCTACACAAGCATCACTGCATTTTTGTTGTGATGTACTTTGACATGAGCCACAATAAAGTATAATTAATATAGCAATCAGCACATTTAGTAAACTTTACTAATATTATGCAACACTCCTGTAGATTAGTGACAAAGTGGCATCGGTACACCTCGGTAACCGCAACACATGCTTTGACTACAAGAATGACAGATTTATGTCCTCATAATTGTCATGTCGAAGAGATGTAGTCAATATATCCCTTTGATATTTCCAATTGCTGCATTTTATATTACCAGTGCACTACATGCTTATGGAAGTTATTAGAAGAGGTCTATTTCAGGAAGAAAACAAGAGAACAGATTATGTGTTTTTCTCTGGTTATATTCGAGGCTTTTTATAGAGCAGTGTTCTGACTTAAGTACAACATCCTTGAGGCCAAAAATGTCACATTGTTTTTGAAAAGTGGCAGTGCTGTTGAACACAAAATAGCTCTCTCCCATTAAACAGATTATCCACTCAATGTTAGTTGCTCTCTGAATGGCGTCATGAGTAATACCTAAACTAGCTTTAGAAAAAAATATTCTATAGCATTTTCTGTTGTTTATTTCCTTTTATCTTTATTTGGCCCAAAAGGACACATTGTTCTTCTGACTTGTGAAACAACACTGGATGCAAAACACTGAATTATACACTGCCTGGCCCCCCCCAAAAAGTTGCCATCAAAAAAAAAGGTCAGGCACTTTAGCTTTGATTACATCATGCAGTCGCTGTGGCATTGTTTTGATAAGCTTCTGCAATGTCACAAGATTTATTTCTGTCCAATTTTTCACCAAGATCTTGTATTGATAATGAGAGTCGGCCCCTGCAAGCTTTCTCCAGCACAACCCAAACATTCTCAATGGGGTTAAGGTCTGGACACTGTGGTGGCCAATCTGTGCGTGAAAATGATGTCTCATGCTCCCTGAACCACTTTTTTCCAATTTGAACCCAACGACTACTGGAATGGTCATCTTGGAATATGCCCGTGCCATCAGGGTAGAAAAAAATATCCAGGGATGGAATAACCTGGTCATCAGTTTTATATAGCGCGTTTCTGAAGACTCAAAGACGCTTTACATTTACATTATTCATTCACTCCTCAGTCACATGTGTAGCCACAGCTGCCCTGGGGAACACTGACACAGCCCCTCAGACCACCACCAAACACCAATGACACAACTACATTCATTCATAGGCAAAGTGTCTTGCCCAGGGACACAACGACAGCATACACTCGGGTGGGGATTCGAACTGGCTACCCTCTGGTTGGGCACATAATGTTGCTGATCCTAGACCTGACCAACCACAGGAGGCTCTTACCCATTTGCTTAGTCAAAATTATAATTTAACGAGAACAACAAAAAAAACTTTAAAAATGTAAACTTAAGTAGACATATTTTCAATGTGATATGTGGAGGACATTTAGAGGAGTTCCATCCTGGTGAGGTCCTTTCTGTTCCAGTTTAATAGCCAGTAGGTAAACACGGTGGATAAAAGGCACCAAACTACTGGGCGGTTTCAACAGTTGAGGTCCACATGAATGGTAAGAAGCAGCATCTGTGTTGAATTGAAGAGCTTTTTAGCGTGTCCAAAACTGTCTGGGCACAACGTGTGTACTGGGCTTTGGGATTTTGAGACTACTTTGTCGTAAGCAAGATTGAAGTTTTTCGCCAGTTTTTCGCCAGTTTTTCACCAGTTTTCTTCCATTGCAAGGGAGGTAATATGATAGACAAGTATTCTGCAGTGTGGTCAATGCACTGATGATTTCCATTAGCTGTTCAAAAGAATTTCTATATTATTTAATGTGCACATGCCAGGTCTCATACAATGAAGAGCTCATCAGATGCGGCAGCCAGAAAGAGAACACTAGTATAAAAGGCTTTGTGGCTAGTGATTCAGAAGCAGAATACAACAGCAGTAGGATGGTGAGTGGAGCATAAAGATTAGAGGAGTTCAGCCCGTCAGCAGCATGTGTGGGCAGAAAGTGAGATCAAGCAAAATAGGAAATGAAAGGCTTGTCTGTGTTGCAGCGAGAAGCGATCCGAATCACCTGGTATCTTCAGGAAGTCTCCACACAATCAACTAGACCCCTGGGGCCCTTTGAGACAACAACATCAAGGCCAGGGATTGTCAGGCAGAGAAAGGTTAGGCTGCAACTTACAGGGGTCAATATTTGGGCTGTTACATGCCTTTTATTGTATTAATATATTCCCTCTGTAACACATAACTAGCAAGGACACAGATGTCGATTAAATAGCTGAATGCTGCTTCAGAGACTAGTTTTACTTGCCTAAGACTTTTTTTTAGTTTGCCCTTTTCCAAAAGTAAGTACCGTATTTTTCAGACTATAAGACTTTTTTCATTGTTTGTCTGGCCCTGTGACTTATAGTCAGGTATGACTTGTATATGAAAATATATATCATTTTTATGGTTTCGCAAAACCTGAGTCTGATGTATTTAACCTTCTGAGATATGATTCACTCGTTTCTGTCTTAGGTTTGCACTTCTTTCTGTCTGTAGATGTCTGCGCAGGTGTGTGTGTGTAGAGGTCTGCGCAGGTGTGTGTGTGTGTAGAGGCCTGCGCAGGTGTGTGTAGAAGTCTACACAGGTGTGTGTGTAAAGGTCTGCGCAGGTGTGTGTAGAAGTCTACACAGGTGTGTGTGTAGAGGTCTGCGCAGGTGTGTGTAGAGGTCTGCGCAGGTGTGTCTGTTCTTGGGCTTAGAATTTGTGAAGTGTGATTTATAGATGTTTGTTTCCTCTTCATGATGCATTTTTTGACTGATGCGACTTATACTCCAGAGGGACTTGTTGTCCGGAAAATACGGTAGTAGTGTTGTGCCTGAATTTAGCCTGCTTCAGATTTAATTTGAAAACAGACAGACAGTTAATTCCATATTAAAGCAAAAATATGTGCACTATATATTAGTGATGTATTTATTGCAATATTGTGGGAAGGCTCACCATAACAAGACTGACAATATCAAATACTTTCATCAGTCATCGTTACATTTATTGTCATATTGTAAGGCTCAATATGGTGCTCTAAACGGACGGTTAAGGGCTAGTACTGCAAATAGTCCCATTAGAAATGGGATCGCCCTTACATCATCATTTAATAGCTTTGTCCAGTTGTTGTGCTTTTACTTTTATTGCATTAAATGTATATTTTCATACATTTAGGATTTGTTTTAACCTGTATCATTCAAAGCTAATCCACACGGCTAATTACCATATGTAAACAAAGTAGGTAGCTCACTGTGCCATTGGCTGCCTCCTGCTAAACAAAGGCATATTGTCTGTTATATCACCTATTCTCCTTTTGTGTTTCTTGACACGGAGATACTCTTACTCTCCATATCCATGCTCAGTTCACTGCTAGCGCTGCGTTCTGCCATGTCTGTTCACACCGGTGTGGAATGTGCATGTGCTCCCAATGGCTCAAATGGATGCAAAGGATCATGGTCTATGTAGTTTACAATGCTATGGCCCGCTCGAGCGGTCTTGAAACTATTACTTTTGCCTCAAGACGCAAACAATCTTTTTAACTACTAATTCAATGTACGTCTAATCCAATATTTATCATCATACTTAATACTTTTTTATTATTATTAAGACAGGCAGTGTTACAGTCAAAATGACGGTGAAGAGCAGAGCATAAATGAAGGACGATTCAACCATCTCCACAGATTACTTCATATCACGATTCAATCTTATCATACACCTAGTCTTTAGATATGCCT